>PVHX01009883.1:30911-73515 GCA_004024805.1 Geosciurus inauris | reverse complement strand
CTTCCCTCCCTCTTTCTCTCTTTCTTTCTTTCTTTCTTTCTTTCTTTCTTTCTTTCTTTCTTCCTGTATAGGGCCTGGTAGTAAAATTTTTAGGCTTTTTGGATCAAACAGTCTCTACCAACTTTGACATTATAGTATGGAAGCACCCATACCCCAAGATAATATATAAATGAATAGGCATGGCTGTGTTCCCATAAAACTATTACTAAAACAGACAGCAGGCTAGATTTTGTGTGTGGGTTATAGTATGCTGACCTCTAAACCTCTACATCACTCCTTTTTTTATATATAGTTTTTTTTTTTTTTGGAGGGGGTTACTGGAGATTGAACTCAGGGACACTTGGCCATTGATCCACATCCCCAGCCCTATTTTGTGTTTTTATGTAGAGACAGGGTCTCACTGAGTTGCTTAGCACCTCGCCATTGCTGAGGCTGGCTTTGAACTCGCAATTCTCCTGTCTCAGCCTTCCTAAGTGCTGGGATTACAAGCTTGCGCCACTACACTCAGCTTATATATAGTTTTTAACAGCTTTATTAGGGAATGCTTTTTCCTGCTGGAAATTCAATGATTTTTAATAATTTGTAGATCAGTGCAATCATCATTACAATCCAATTTCAGAACATTTTCATTATCAAGAAACAATGACTTGGTTTTTTTTCTTATATACAATACCAGGTAACACCCTGACATTATCACAAAAATATGGAACACAACACACTCCAATTCAATCCCCAGCACTACCTCCCTCTCCCCCACCTTCACTCCCCTCCCCACTCCTCTGATCTCTCTTCAAACCATTTACTTTTGCTTTTTTTTTTTTTTTATTTATTAGTATCCTGTGAATACCAATGATGCCAGGACCCACTGTGCCACATCCACGCATGCACATACAGAAGTTTGGTCAGATTCATTCTATTGTCGTTCCTTTCTCCCGCCCCTTCTTCCTCCTCTTCAATCCCCTTAGTGAACTCTACTGGCCTTTCTTCTATTTTGATTTGATTCCCTCTTCCTTTTTCCCCCTTCTCTCTCTATTACTCTTTAAAAATTTTTTTTAGTTGTAGAGGTACACAATACCTTTATTTTATTTATTTATTATGTGGTGCTGAGGATCAAGCATGTATCAGGCACTGGGTTTGGTCCTCTATTACTCTTTTCTATTCCTCTTCCACTTATTTTGGATTAGCTTCCATATATCAGAGAAAAAATTCGATCTTTGACTTTTTGGGCCTGGCTTATTTCACTTAAAAGGGTAGTCTCCAGTTCCATCCATTTACTGGCAAATGCATTATGTCATTCCTCTTTATGGCTGAGTAATACTCCATTGTGTATATATACCACATTTTCTCTATCCACTAATCTGTTGAAGGGCACCTAGGTTGGTTCCATAGCTTTGATATTGTAAATTGAGCTGCTATAAACATTGATGTGGCTGCAACACTGTAGTATGCTGATTTTTGAAAACTTTTAAACACATATACTAAGGAGTAAGATAGCTGGGTCACAGGGTGGTTCATTCCCAATTTTTTGAAGAATATCCATACTGCTTTTCAGAGTGCTTACACTAATTTGCAGTCCTACCAACCATGTATGAGGGTATCTTTTCCCCACATCCTCACCAACATTTATTATTATTTGTATTTTTGATAATTGTCATTCTGACCTGAATGACATAAAATCTCAATGTAATTTTAATTTGCATTTATCTAATTGCTAGAGATGTTGAACACCATTTTCATATTTGTAAACCACTTGTATTTCTTCTCTCACTCTGCACAAAAGTCAACTCAACGTGGATCAACTGCTGTAAGAAAATGTAGGCCTAACTCTCCAACATGTCAGCAGAGAAACCAACTTCCTTTGCAAGACTCCTAAAGTGCAAGAAATAAAATCAAAAATCAAAAAGCTGGATGGTATCAAATTAAAAAGCTTCTGAACAGCAAAGGAAACAGTTAAGAGTGTGAAGCAAGAGCCTACCTTTGCCACCTGCTCCAAAGATAGGGCATTAATATCCTGTATATACAAAAAACTTAAAACACCAAAAAACAAATAATCCAATCAATAAATGGCCAAAAGAACTAAATAGACCCTAAGACATTTCTGTAATTCATTCCCATCAAAGCTCATGATCAGGTATGGTTTTTTAATAATGTCAAATAATATAGGCAAGAGAAAAATGAGAAAAAGATCCTTCCTCATAGAGAGAAAAAGTAAATGCTTACTTGTTATTTCAGACCCCCTCATACCAAGCCAGAGGATAAGATGAGATGAGGAAATATGTACATAATTATTCTTTAAATATAAGGAATAAAATAAGAATGTGTTACCAATCAATGTTCTTGGCCAAATTTTGGGAAACATATGCATTGCAAGAAGTTTTTATTTCAGAATGTTGACATCTCATAGCCACAGACCTGTTCAACAATAAGGAGCCTCAGTTATTCCTTTCTTCTTTTTCTCCCTCCCTCTCTTCCTCTCTTTCTCCTTCTTTTTTTTTTCTCTCTTTTCTTTCTGTCAACACAGTGGAAAGAATTTATAGGCATGATTAAAAACAACCACTATCACATTCTTGAAGGGTAGGTTCATAAGAGCAGCAGTTAATAATTGATGCCTGCTGCATTTGATTCCCCTTCAGTGTCTTTTGGAGAAATCACATTTCTCTGTCATCAAAGTAGGAGACAACAATTGGTCTTTAGATTCACCCTGAGAAAGGCAGGGTGTGCCCCTGTGAGGGAGTGTCAGAAAGAGTCACAAAATAGAGATGTCAACCATCACTGTTTCTCAAAAAGCATACTGGGCATATTTCCAAATTCTCATTGCATTCTGCTTTAAAAAAAATACAAGATGATTAGCTGCTTTGATAAATATACTCCTCCTCAAACAACAACAGCTGCTATTAAAATCATTAAAGTAAAATGAAAATTTTAAGTACTGTGTGTTCTGCTTATTTTAATGAAATGTGAAATATGAAAACTATTTGTTAAGGATCTCAAGCTTTTCAACGATGAAACCTCCGTTTTAAAAGGAAGGCTTAGTGTGATTTCACTTTTCAAATGGTTTCCCCTATTTTATATTTAATATTTACTCTACCTTTTGATTAAGCCATTGAAACTCCCTGGCAGAATGTGTGTGTGGGAAGAATAACACCCTAGGAATCAAGTCCATTGTCAGCCGTGAGCAACTTAGCTCCAACTGGTTAAGCAAATTTTTCAGAGAACAAACATGGTGCCATGGGCCCCTGGGAGACCTAGGAGATAGTAAGCCCCAGAGGATGGTAGGCCAGGATACCCTGAGGGGGTGCTGTAGATGAAGGAGAGGGCTGGGTAAACAAGTGAAATGAAGGGAAATTCGTTGGAGATGATGGCAGGGTCTGTAGAAAGCGGGGAGATGCTATAAAAGGAAATGGATACATAATGCATTTTTTCTACTTTCCAGATTTTTCTCAGGCTATCTTGGCCAAGACAGCCAAACATTACCTCCCCTGGCACAAAGACAAAGAGATTCTGCTTATGCCAAGACAGGGAAGAGGCCGTGAATCAACAGTTGAACATCTTAGAACAGATGTGTAAGCTAATCTTCCTCTGCTTGCTCTTCATAGAACCTCTCAGGAACAGTGCTATGCCCCTTGGTACTCTCCCTGATCACAGAATTGGACTTCCCAGTGTGCTGTAAGCTGGCATTCATCATTGTGTCACGAAATGGCCCTGATATATGTGTAGTCAAAATTGTGACCCATTCTTGTCCTCTGATGTCACATTCTCCAACCCATGTGTTTGTTACTGCTGCTCTTTTCTTCTTCCCCTCAGATGATATCCTTTATTCTTCCTGATGCCTTCCCTTCTTCATCTATGTTAAATCTTCAGATAGAACCTTGTTAGAGCCAAAAGATCATTATAATAACTTTTCTTTCTTTTTTATTGTTGCAGTAAATACTTCCTTTTAATCATCCATAGAAAACTCACTCCTTCAGTGGGGAGAGGGGGTAGGGTAGAGATAGGAAACCATAACCTTTTAAAAATGAGAAACAGTACACCTAAAAATACTGGCCTTGGTCACCAAGTCCTTTGATCTTCAAAGGACTCAATAGAAATGTGGATTCCTGATTCATTCATTGATTTGTTTACTCACCAAATACTTATTGAGCAACTACTATAGGAAATACTCTTTCAGGTGCTGGTAATACAAAGGTATGGCATGATCCTTGCCCTGAAGTAGGTGCTATAGTTTGGATTTGGAATGTTGCCCAAAGCCCTCTATGTTAAAGGCTTGGTCTCTAGGCTGTAACTGTTGGGAGATGATGGAACCTTTAAGAGGTGAGACCTTCTGAGAGAAAGTTAAGTTATCAGGAGTGTGCTCTTGGAGGGGATATTGGGACACTGGTCTCTTCTCTCTTTGCTTCCTAGTCAACCATGAAGTGAACAGAGTCTTCTACCACATGTTCCAGCCATCATGTACTGTACTAATTCAGGCCCAAAGCAAAAAGGTCAAGTGACTATGGACTATGAGCCAAAATAAACCTTTTCCCTTATTAAGTAGCTTATCTCAGCTATTTTGTCACAGTGATGGAAAGCTGACTAACAAAGGAAGTCATCATTTAGTAGGGGAGCCAGATGTGTAAACAGTCTGCAAGATAGAGTGATAAGTGTATAATAGAAGTATGCACAATGTATCAAGTTCAACAGAGGTAGTCAAAGACTTTACCTTACTGGACAAGAAAACACTTCCCTTTACAAGAGATTTGGAGCAGAATGTTGAGAGATAATGGAAATCACAATGATGAAGGAAGCAGGAGAAATGACTTTTAAAAGGTATCCTTGAGGATGGAGTTTATGTAGAGAACTGATGGATTTTAACCCCAGTGTCAGAGTAGCCAGGAAAGAAAATGGATAAATATGTAAGACATATTTATGGGAATGGGAGATAGAGTTCAATAATATGGAAAAAGAAGGCACAGATGACTCTAAATGATAGCTCTCTGGGTAGGAAAGGGGACTCAGGCACTTCTAAATCAATGCAGGAGTCTTGCCCACAACATTCCAAAATGGTGGCCCACCAGCCTCTGGAGGCAACCTTCTGGGAGCAGGAACTCTATGCCTCCCTGCTTATCCTATTCTGGAAAGCTTGGATTTTAAAGAGAGCTGCTTTATTTTGACCTGGAATTTGCCTGCTTTTAAATTCCACCCATTAATCTTAATTCTCTATTCAGTAAAAAATAGGTCTGTTTTCTTAGGTCTAGGAGTGAGTCATCCAAATTCTTAGAAATAGTTATTTTGTCTCTTCTTAGTCTCCCGTCATCTTGCCTCAGAACATTCCCAAAGCTTCAGGAAAAAATCCTGCCTAGATTTCTACAAGTTATAATTCACCTATCTCCAGAGGTTGGACTTAGCGCATGTTTAGTGCCATGACCTTAAAACATGAAACTCTATAACCAGGGCTATTATCATATTAGCCTCTTAAATAGCCAAAATAAAATAATGGAAGGACAAACAAACATAGGAAAAAGAATAGTATATGTGTCCTTACAAACATCACTCACCAAGGGAGTGTGCTGCCCTCTTCAAGGTGGTATGTGACCACTCCCTTAGTCATTTGAGGTAACATTTGAGGTTTCATTATTGCAGCAGAATATAAGATATGGTTCAATTAAAATAAAGTCAACTTTTGAATTAAAAGAATAAAAGTCAGAGCTGAGAGTGAAGTATGAGATGATCTTGTCTAACATCACCTATGATGAAGTCTGGGTCAAAATATCTAATTAGAATACACGAAGTTCAACAAATAGTTCTGGGACAACTGGATATCTATATGCAAAAGAATAAACTCAGACCTCTTCATCACACTTTTTATTTTAAAAAATCCATGCAAAGTGGATCAAATTAAATATTACAGCAAAACCCTAAAATTCTTGGGAAGCATAGGTATAAATCATTATGACTTTGGATTAGACAATGACTTCTTAAATATAATGCCTTTAAAAGCATAAGCAACAAAAATGGATCAATTGGAGCTCATCAAAATTAAAATCTTTTTTGCATCAAAAGTCACTATAAAGAAAGTGAAAAGAAGCCGGGCGCGGTGGCTCAAGCCTGTAATCCCAGCACTTAGGGAGGCTGAGACAGGAGAATTGCGAGTTCAAAGCCAGCCTCAGCAATGGCGAGGCACTAAACAACTCAGTGAGACCCTGTCTCTACATAAAACACAAAATAGGGCTGGGGATGTGGCTCAGTGGTCAAGTGCCCCTGAGTTCAATCCCCAGTACCAAAAAAAAAAAAAAAAAAAAAAAAAAGAAAGAAAGTGAAAAGAGGACCTACAGAATGAGAAAAAAATTCTTGCAAATTATATAACTGATAAGGGTCTTATATCTAGAATATATATTTTTTAAAAACAATTTAAAAAAGGCAAAGTGTTGTGAATAGACATTTCTCTGAAGAAAATATACAAACAGCCAATAGGCAAATGAAAAGATGTTCAACTTCATTAGTAATTGGGAAAATGTAAATCAAAACCATAATGATATACCATCTCACACTCACTAGGATTAAAATGTTGCTTTAAAAAAAAGAAAATAAGTATTGCTGAGAATGTGGAGAAATTGGAACCCTCACACATTGCTGGTGAGAATGAAAAATAATGGAAAACAGTTTGGCATTTCCTCAAATAGTTAGCATTCCCATATGACCGAATTCCACTCATAGGTATATACCCTAGAGAATTGAAAACATGTGTTCACGCAAAAACTTGTATGGAATACTCATTGCACATTGAACTAGATAAAGGGAATGAAGGGAAGGAAGGGGAAATGGGAATATGAAAGACAGTAGAATGAATCAGACATAACTTTCCTATATTCATATATGAATACATGACCAGTGTAATTCCACATCATGTATGACCACAAGAATGGTATCCTAATTAGAATAAGTTATACCCCATGTATGTATAATATGTCAAAATATACTCCACTGTTATGTATATCTAAATAGAACAAATAAAAAATAAAATAAAGATAACTCAAAGAGGGAAAAAGGATACTCATTGCAACATTATTTGTAATAGTTAAAAAGTAGATTCATCAGCTGATGAATGAATAAATACAATGTGATATGACGGAATATTATTAAACCATAAAAAAGTAATAAAGCACTGGTACATGCTGCAAAATGAATAAACTTTGAGGCCATTATGCTAAGTGAAAGAGTATATTTTAATATTTTAATATTCATATGAATTTTAGGAATTTTAGAGACAAAAGACCACATATTATGGGATTCCATTAATATGAAGTCTCCATAATAAGCAAATCCATGGAAACAGAAAGTAAATTAGTGTTGCCAGAGAATGGGGAGAAGGAGGTATTAGGATATTATGAAGTTTCTTTTGTGGTGAAGAAAGTTCTGAAATGAGATAGTAGTGATAGTTGCACAAGATTGTGAATATACTAAAAACTGATGACTTACACATTTTAAAATGATTAAAAAGGTAAATTTTGTGTTACATGAATTTTTACTCAATAAAAGTTTTTTTAAAAAAAGAATACACAATTTTTTATAAATGACTTCCATTTTGCATTAATTCAAATAACAGGGAAACAATCTCAAGATGGATATACCCAGAAGGTGAACCAATCTATAGGACAACTGAACTGAACTTTTAAAAAAGATAGCAACATCAAAGGGAGACAATTTGAAATATATGGCAGAATACCCTAAGAGGTGTGTAGTCTTGAATAATAAGAATATAGTGTTTTGTTTGCCAGTATTTTATTATTTTTCACCAAGCCTATATAACACGATCTCCAGTTCTATTCACATTGTGTATATATATATATATATATATATATATATATATATATATATATATGTACTACATTTTCTTTATCCATTCACGTGTTGGTGGGCACGGAGGCTGATTCCATAACTTTGCTATTGTGTTGCTCAAGGAGAAAGCAGTTGTTCCCAAGGTCAGACCTTGGTTTGTCTCTGTTCACAAAGAAAACTTCATTATGTATTCTTCAAACACATAATGGGGGATCCAGGTCAGGAGTCAGGTAGATATCTAGTTCCTATTTTTTGAATGACCATGAATTAATTAATCTGTTGTTAGATGTATCATAATCAAAGAATTCAGGACATTTGATGAATTTTATTTTTTTTAATTGTAAGTAACAATACATTTTATTTTTATTTTTTAAATTTTTTTTAGTTGTAGATGGACACAAATATCTTTATTTTATTTATTTATTTCTATGTGGTGCTGAGGATCGAACCCAGTGCCTCCTGCATGCAAGACAAGCGCTCTACCACTGAGCTACAATCCCAGCCCAACAATACGTTTTATTAATCACAAAATAAAAAGAAAGTGTTACACTATGAATTTTTAAACTGATACATAAATCTTTTAAACTCTATTTTTTAAACTATGTAGTTATCTAAAACTTAAGTTTCCCCAGGCCTTGCCAGTCTGCAGTGTATAAAAATGGAGTTAAACTTCCCATGTTCATTGCAGTGTTATCGGCTATAGTCAAGATATAGAAATAACTTAAATGTTCTCAGATAAACAGATTAAGAAATGATGGTAGGACAAAGTCTAAAGATCTAATGTATAAGAGGAACACTATGTGCAATACAATTGTATTGTATTTTGGATTCATGCTACATGAGTAGATTTCATGTGTTCTTGCGATAGAAACAAAAACCAAAAAAAAGACTATTATGTGAGATGATAGGTTACTTTGCTTCACTGTAGGAACTTTTTACTACCTATATGTCTCCCATAATCAAATCTTTTTTAATGGACTCCATTGTTGTTTACAGTTCTCTAACTATAAGCTATGCTGGCACAAACATCCCTGTACTAGTTCCTTAGGATAAATTCTTAGAAGAATTAGTAAATCCATAGTGGATAGACATTATGATTTTGATAGATACAGGAGAGAATGCTCTGCAGATTTCGTACCTGTGTGGAGGAACAAGTTGGAGGGTCTGAGACCTTCTCATCGTCTATGAATAAAGCTAATTACTTGCCCTCATCTTCATTAGACTGGATATTATTTTTTTTTCATTTTTCCATCCTGAAAGGCTTAAAATTTCTATTTCATTCTTGTTTTAATTTGAATTTTTAAAATTTTAGTGAGCATTCCATATTAGTTAATTCTTCTGCAATTTTCCTGTTGATATCTTTTGGCCATTTAAATTGGGGTATCAAATTTTTAATTGATATAAGGATTATATATATGTATATATACATATATGTCTAATGCTGCTATAGTTTGGATATTAATTGCCCCCCCAAAGGTCCATGTGTTAAAGGCTTGGTCCCCCGCAGTGTGAGTGTGATGGTATTGAGAGGTGGTAGAGCATTTGGGAAGTAGGGCCTGGTGGGTGATATGAAGATCATGAGAGACATTCTCTCAAAGGGAATCATGAGACCCCCATGTCTTCCTCTTTCATTTCCCAGGCATGAAGTGAATGGCTTTATTCTGTCACACACTCCCATCATAATGCCCAACCATAGGGACAAAATCAACAGAGCCATTCAGCTATTGACTGAAACCTCCAAAATCTTAAGACAAAAGAAAACTCTTTTTTTTGTAAGTTGATTATCCTATATATTTTAAATCTTAACCTAAAGGTGATTTAGACAAATTCTAACATATATACATGTACATATATATATATAAGTACATATATATCAATAATTAATGTATAAATTCCTCTCTTCACCTAATTTTCTTGCTGAGAATAAGATCTCTCCAAAAAGCTCTTACTCTTCCTGGACAGACCTCATTTAAACCATCTTCGACAATTTAACAGGAATATCCATGTATAGCTAAAATTTCTGCTGTGATCCCTGCTGGATAGCTATATAATGAAATATGTCAATAAAATGTATGCATACTAAATACTTATTTAAATGAAAATGTCAGTGTTGGAAATTATAGCTTGTGGTCTACATGGGAAGGTATAACTTATTCAAAATAAGCAGAGTATGAGGTGTAAAGTAATAGCATAGTCAGTTTAGCTTGGCATAGGTATATAGAAATATGTTAATCTAAGGCTGGAAACTTGAAGGATAATTTGTGAGATTTTCAAAGATAAAAAGTCAATGTACAATCTAAAAAGAACTGCCTGTCTTGGTTTTTCATTGCAATTATCTAGTAAACTTTTAAAATTACTAATTCCAGCTCCAGGGGTTCTGAAGTAACTGTTTCCTGTTGACATTTTTTAAATTGTTCTAATTTCAGCTAGGGTGGTGAGCTCTGGGCATACAGAATAAGCACCATTCCTGGCTTTGGAAATAATTTAAGTTTAAACTAAAGAGATCTGATTCAAAGCACATTGACTTTATTCTTACCTCAGAGCACCAGAATGAAAAGAGGGGAAAAAAAGCAGGAAAAAAAAAAATACTTACTGGAGAAATAATGGCTATACATTTCCGAATTCAAAATTTAAAAAAAATCTATCAAATTTACATATCTAAGAAACTCAAAGAACTCAAATTAGGAGAAATACAAAGAAATTAATACCTTGACACATCATAGTAAAAATGCTGGAAGTCAGAAGAACAGAAACTCTTAAAAGTGTTTAGAGAAAACAACTTATCATGTACAAGAGAATCCTCATCATAGCTGACTTCTACATCAGTAATGGTGGAGACCAGAGGTGGGGGTGACATGTCTGAAATACTAAAAGTAAAAAAATGTCCATCAAGAATCATATCCTGCAGAACTATCTTTCACAAATAAAGGTAAAATAAAGATACCCCCAGATAAATAAATGCTAAGAGAATTGATTGCTAGCAGACCTGCCTTGAGAAAAATGTAATTATGTAGGTAATTATAGTAGACAGTATAATTATCTTTTTCTCACTTCTTCTTGGAATATGAACTTAAAACTCCTCAGCAAAATACTAGTAAGTCAAATTCAGTGATCTATAAAAAGGACTGTTCCCTATGGCCAAATGTGATTTATTTTAGGAATGTTGGTTTAAAATCTAAAAAATAATTTAATAAAGTATACTCTATAAATAGGATTTAAAAAATTCAATCACTTCATTAGATGCAGTAAGAGCATTTGACAAAGTCAACATCCTTAATTCTAAAAGCATTCAATAAACTAGGAATAGAAGCAAATTTCTTCCACCTGACAAAAAGCATTTCCAAAAACTCACAGCTGAAATCATACTAAGATCAGTAAAAACAGGAAGATATCTACTCCTGCTACTTATATGCAACATTGTATTGGAGGGTTAGCTAGGCAAGAAAAAAAAATAAACAGCCAGATTTCAAAGGAAGCAGTAAAACTACCCTGTTTTCAGATCACATGAAAATATAGGAAATCTTTCAGAATCCATTAAAATAGTATGAGAATTAACCAGCTTATAGGTACTTCATTCCAATGACAATTCCCTGACACAAACTAGAGATTCAACAATTTGATTCAAATCTAACACTACCTACTTAGAATCAGCACTGATACCATAAGTCAAGAGCTCAGTCCCACAAGACTACCTCTGTTTTAGACATTAGCCCCAGACTGCCCACACTTCTGTCCAGCTGACAACAAATTTGGGGGTTCCAATGACCCCTAATCATCATCAACAATTTGCAAAGACAACTCACAGAACTCATGAAGGTGCTATACTTACAATTATAGTTTGATCATAAAGGTGCCAAATAAGGAATAGCCAAATGGAAGAAATACACAGGAAAAGGTATGAGGGTATGGGCATAGAGTTTCCACGCCTTCTCCAGGAGCACTATCCTCACAGCACATAAATGTATTCACTAACCCAGGAGTTCCCTTTGACTTCATTTTTCAAGAGTTTTTATCAGAGCTTCATTAGGTAGGCCCAATTGATTAAATCATTGACTCTCCAATTGAACTCAATCTCTAGCATCTCTCCTCTTCCCAGAGACTGGAGATAGGACTGACACTCCCAACCCTCTTAAGTATGTGTGGCCACTCCCTTCTTTGATAATTTCTGAGGGCCCCCCATAAGTTAGTATAAATACACACACACATACACACACACACACACACACACACACACACACACACCAAGTAAGGACATTGAAAAACTATAAAATTAATAAACAAGTTTAACAGAGTTGCAGGATATAAGATCAATACCCCCAAATCAAGTATATTTCTACATTAGCAATAATCAGTTTGAAAATGAAATTATTAAAAAAATACCATTCATAATTTCATCAATAACAAAAAATACTTAAGAATGAAATTAACAAATTAAGTATAAGATTCATATATGGAAAACTAAAATATTATTGCAATAAATTAAAGATTTAACTAAATATAAAGATACAACATTTTTATGGATTAGAAGTCTTATTATTGTTAAAATAGCTAAATTCCCCCAAATTTTCTAGAGATTCATTGCAATTCCTATCAAAATCCTAACTTTTGTGTGAATATGGAAATTAACAAACTGATCCTGAAATTCATAGGAGATGAAAAACTTCCAGGTAAGTCAAAACACTTTGACAATATGAACAAAGTTGGAAGACTCTCTTGTCTTGATTTCAGAACATACTACAAAGTTTCAACACACATGAATTTTGGGGGTCACATTGAGACATAGCAAAGCTATAGTAATCAAGACAATGTAGCAGAAGAATAGAAATATAAGCCGAGCACGGTGGCGCACACCTGTAATCCCAGCACTTTGGGAGGCTGAGATAGGAGAATCACAAGTTCAAAGCTAACCTCAGGAATGGCGAGGTGCTAGGCAACTTAGTTAGACCCTGTCTCTAAATAAAACACAAAAATAGGGCTGAGGATGTGGCTCAGTGGTTGAGTACCCCTGAGTTCAATCCCTGGGGGAAAAGAAAAAGAATATAAATATAAATCAAGGAAATAAAAGTGAGAATTCAGAAATAAACCCTTAAATTATGGTCACTACTTTTTGACAAGCAAACCAAGACAATTCAATGGAGAAAAGAATAAACTTTTCAACAAAATGGTACTGGTACAACTTTATATTCACAAGTAAAAGAAAGAAGTTGAATTCCTATATCACACTATCACAAAAACTAACTTAAAGTAAGCCAGAGAACTAAACATAAGTGGTAAAATTTAAGGCTCTTAGATAAAAAAACATAGAAGTATATCTTAGTGACTGAATCTGACTGTTGTTTCTAGATATGACCCCAAAAAGCACAATAACAAAGAAACAGATAAACAGATAAAATAGATAAGTTGGATTTCATAAAAAGTTAAATATTTGTACCTGGAAAGATGCTGTTAAGAATGTGAAAAGATGGAGCTGAGGTTGTGGCTCAGTGGCAGAGCGCTTGCCTCCCATTTGTGAGGCACTGGGTTCGATCCTCAGCACCACATAAAAATAAATAAACAAAATAAAGACACTGTGTTCATAAAAAAAATGTGAAAAGATAACACACAGAATGGGAAAACTCTTTGCAAATCATATACCTGAAAAGGGCCTTATCTGGAATAGATGAAGAACTCTTAAAATTCAACAAGAAGACAATACAATTTTTAAATGACTTGAATACACATTTCTTTAATGAAGATATACAAATGACCAAAAACACAGGTGAAAATGCTCAATATTATTAGTTATAGGGAAATACAAATCAAAACCACAGTGAAACACCTCTTCAAATTCACTAGGGTGATTTCATGGATTGACTTTTGTCCTCTCAAAATTCATATATTGAAGTCCTAACCCCTGGTACCTCAAAATGTGGTTTTACTGGGAGATGGAGTCATTGCAGAGTTACTTCTCCTTACAGAAGTCATATCAGAAAAGGTTGGTCTCTGTCTTAGTCCACTTGGGCTGCTAAAACAAAATCCTTTAGATTGAGTAATTTATAAATCATAGGAATTTATTTCTCACTGTTCTGGAGGCTGAAAGTCCAAGGTCAAGGTGCCAATAGATTCAGTATCCAGTGAAGGACATCTCTCATGGATAGCACCTTTCATTTGTCTTAACTTGGTAAAACGGACAAATGCTGTATTCTCGCATGGTGGCTCAGGTAGGGAAAACTCCCTTACACCTCTTCTCTGGGATCATCAATCTGTCACAAGGTAGCCCTTATGACTTAATCACCCCTAAAAGATCCCACTTCTTACTACTATTACCTTGTTGATTAAGTTTCAACACATTAAACTGGGGTGAATACGTTCCAACCACAGAAAACCCTAATCCAAAAGGAGGAGTATCCTCCGAACAAGAGGAAATTTGGACCTGGACATGCATACAGACAGAATGTCATGTGAAGACAGGAATTACACTGCCACCAACCAAGGAGCCTGACACAAATAATTCCCTGGCATCTTCATAAGTAGCATATTTCTTCCAGCACCTTGATTTTTGCCCTCTTGCCTTCTGGACAATACATCTCTGTGATTTAAGCCATTCAATTGTGGTACTTTGTTACATATAGCAGCCCTTGTAAAACAAAACATATAAGTATAATAAAAAGATAAACAATAATAAGTGTTGATGAAGATGTGGAGCAATTAGACCCTTCATACATTGCTGGGAAACATACTTTTAGAAAACATTTTGGCAGTTCTTCAAAATGTTAAACATGCCCTATGATCCAGCAATTCCACTCTTGTACGACTTGTGGATACACTAAAATCTAATGAATTGTACAATTTAAGTGGGCAAATTTTATGATATGTGACCTATTTCAATAAATGTTTTAAAAATAAAAACAGAAACTGGGTGTGGTGGCACATACCTGTAATCCCAGTGACTCAGGAGGCTGAGGCAGGAGGACTGCAAGTTCTCAGCAATTTGGTGAGGCCCTAAGCAACTCAGTGAGACTCTGTCTCAAAATAAAAAATAAAAAAGACTGGGATGTAGTTCTGTGGTAAAGTACTCCTGGGTTAAATCTCTGGTATCAAAAATATACAAAATACAAAAATAAAGACAGATTCTGATCCTGAACTACCCTTCTGAGCCTTCCTGGAAATACTGATCTACAGAACTCATGAGAGAGAGTAAAATATTGTTGACTGAAATAAAGGAAAGAAAGGAGAGGAGAAGAAATGAAAAATCATGGAAAAATAGGCTACAGAGAAAACTCCTGAGGTACAGTAGTCCTGTCTTATCTATGGGGGATATGTTCCAAGACCGCCACTGGATGTCTGAAACTGTGAATGGTATTGAACCCTATACAATACTATGCTTCATCCTATACATTGCCATCAGTTGGAATGTCTTCTGCTCATATCTTTCATGTATAGATTTAATGCCTTTTCCTTAACCAAGCACAAATCACATTCTGTGGCCATAACTTTTGTAGTTTGAGGTATGACAGCAAAACTAACATGAACTTCTTTTTCCTTCTTCATAATTTCACAGGTAGAAGATTTATTATCATAGATCTTAGTATCTTTAGCATATAATTTTTTTACTTTCACTTTCTCACTAAAAGGAAGCACTTTAGAGCTTCTCTTTGGTATATCTAAATTGCCAGCATCATTACTTTTGTACTTTGTGAACATCATTAAGTAAAATAGGGATACTTGAACATAAACAGTCTACCTGGTAACCAAAATGGCTACTGTGACCAATGCAAAGTAGAATATACAGTGTAGATACACTAGACAAAGGTATGACTCAGGTCCTGGGCAAGACAGGGTAGAATGGTATGAGATTTCATTACTCTTCTTAGGAAGGCATGCAATCTAAAACTTATGAATTGTTTATTTCTAGGATTTCCCACTTAATATTTTGGACCCTAGTTTACTGTAGCTAACTGAAACAAAGGAAAGGGCAATCACAGATAAGGACTACTGTACTCTATGGGGTGTCTAGATTATGTAGAGATCTATGTGGCAATGGCAGCCTGTAGAACATTGTTGTCTCACTTTGCTATTTTTTTAATGCTATGTGTGTTAGACAAACAAACAGTTTGCACCGTAGGTTCATTATGTAGGTGAGAAATTCCTTAGTTCTTGGAATCTCTGAGGAGTGCTAACATTATACAATCCAAGTGACCTTGTGTAAGTCCTTTGACTTCTGTGAACCTCCTCCTAGCATGTATAAAGGAAAGGAAAGCTACTCCCTGAATAGCTTCTAAAGTATCTTCTCATTCCAAATTTCTGTGACCAAAACCTTTGCATTTTGTTTACAACTCTGAGAAATGATCCAGTAGGAAGATAACTGGGGGTATCCATATCACCTAGGGGGAATAAGTCAGAAGAGGAGATGCTAGGTCCCACTCCCCAAAATCCCTATTGAATGAGTGTGTCCTAGGAATTGGCCTTTTAGAGAAGCAGGTTAAGCAATCAAGAAACACTATCAGACATCTCTGGAATTTGTCCACACCAAGATATAAGGAACCTGTTTCTCTTTTGTACCTAATGAGGTTAAATAAATGCTTCTGTAGCTATCTGTTATCTCTATCTACAACTCCTACATTAAGCTAAACTTCTTTCTTTCATTTAATATTTTAAAAACTTAGTTGATATCTCCATTAACCAGCTTCTCTTTCTATGCCAAATGCAAAAAGTGCCTGTTTGGAGTGGAATTCTGCTAATTCCACTTAGGCCATATGGATATTACTAATCAAAGAATAGCTGCAATTTCACATTTAACCTTTAAATGAGAGTCACCAGAGATCAGGGAGGTGACATGGCATATAGGTTTACAGACCGGCTATATGACACTGCTGTTCTATTCCCTCTGGACAGAAACTGGATCCTGGAGAAGCACAGCACTTTGAGCAGAGACATCATAGAAAGAGATAAAAGGAAGTAAGGAGAGATACCAGCGATAAGATTTCCACTGACATAGCTTTCTGGCTTTAGGTTGGGTAGCTTTGTTGACAGGTCGGAAAAGGCCAGAGTCTTACCAGAGCTGCTTATCCAGCTCTGGTGGGAAAGTATTCAAGTTCTTACTGTCTACCTTTTTATCCTAACCAGAACTTACATGGTGTTTACTCTGCTCACTCTTCTAAGAGTTTTCACTACATAAACGCTGAAACACATTGTGTTCACAGAATCATATAATCCAATATTCAAATCTAGTATGGTTTCCCAGAAGGACGAGATTGCTATCGCCCCTTATTCTTCATTCCCATAACCAAAAATATAAGCACCCTTCATTGGAAGCCTTGAGGTGAATTAAAAACAGCTTTTCTTTTTAGGATGCTGCTTTCATTTTTCAAAAATTAAAAATGGTGAACACTTTTTCTAAAATTAGATGTCAATTCTCACTAATAATAATGATTATGTTAGCTGAAGAAAACAGTCATTTCTTTATTTTTGCAATTTTGTTGCTTGTTTCTGTCAAATACTTTCCCCTTGGCCATGTGTGACAAATGTGTACCCAGTCCTTTATGCAGACATTTTTCATTTCTCTGCAAGCTGAGACAAGTTTGACTTTCCTCCTCCCTTAGCAAATAGAACCAGAAAAGCATCTTCACGCACAACATTCTGATCTCAGCATTTCCAGTGTTGGTACAGAAACAAAGGGGGGCAGGGGTTGGCTATGACAATATGAATTTTTTGGATGATTTAGTATAGATTAGAATACCTTTATACACTGAGATTCCCTGGAGGAGGTCAGACATTGTGTGTTGACCTATGCAATGACCTTTAACTTTTTCTGGGAGCAAAGTTTTTAAAATTATTTTTAGCTGGGCACGGTGGTTCACACCTGTAATCCCAGTGACTGGGGAGGCTAAGACAGGAGGATCACAAGTTCAAAGCCAGCCTCAGCAACCGCGAGGCGCTAAGCAACTCAGTGAGACCCTGTCTCTAAATAACATACAAAATAGGGCTGGGGATGTGGCTCAGTGGTCAAGTACCCCTTAGTTCAGTCCCTGGTACCACCCCCAAACTTTTTTATTGGTGCATTGTAGTTATATATAATAGTGGGATCCATTGTTACATATTCATACATGCAAATACCACAATTTGGTCAATCCATTCCCCAGTACCTCCCATTTACCTTCTCTTCTCTCTCCTTCTGTTTGAGGGAAATTGTTTGCTGGCCTGGGTACTTTTGAGTAAAAACAGATGTCCATCAAACTTATGTGATTTGAGAAACAGTGAGATGCTTCTTCCACCTAAGATTATTTTCCTTTCCCATCTCCTTTGCTGCCTGAGATTTCATCCTTATGAATTAACAAGCATCCGGGCCGTCTACAGAAGAGTTATGATGCATTCCAATGGTGTCAGTCATTACTCTTTGGCTTGACTTAGCTTAGTTCAGATCTTAGTTCTTCCCCCATAACTCTCTAAGGCGCTGTCACTTTGAAAATTAGAGTTTGATTGGGTGGGTACTTGATTGTGATTACAAGTCTGGCCATAGTGGACACAAGAGCACTGGGTAACTAGGAAAGGAGGGAGAGGGCTTACAGTGGTTGCATTAGCTTTCTAGAACTGTCTTAACAAAATATAACAAACTGAGTGCTTATTACAACAGAAATTTGTTTCACAGTTCTGGAGGCCAGAGTCCAAAATCAAGATATTGGCAGGACCACATTCCCTTTGAAGGTACTGGTAAAGAATCTGTTTTAGGTTTTTCTCCTACCTTCTGGTAGCCTCAGGAGTTCCTTGGCTTGTGGATGGATGGCTACCTTCTCCAGTGTATCCTCTTATAGTTTTCCTCTACATATGCCTCTGTGTCCAAATTTCCAATTTTTATGAGAATACCAGTCGTATCAGATTAGTATCCACTCTAATGACATCATTTTAACTTGATTATTTCTGTAAAGCTCTTGTCTCCAACTAAGGCTCCATTCTAAGTCATGAGAGGATAAGACTTCAACATGTGAATGTAGGAGTACATAATTCAATTTTTAACCCAGGTACCTGTGTGTATGTGTTGGGCAAGGGTCTGGGAGAGAATCTTTATAAATATATAATGGCACTTGAATACAGAACTCACCAAATTCACATTATGCCTTAGGCTGGCTCTGCCTGTTCAGTGACCTTGTACAATAAGAAGTCTTGGCTAGCTTTGAGGAATCAAGAAAATTTGCTGATCAGGAAGATCAGTTGAATGTCAGATATAAGAGATTCAGGCAACAGTAATGTTCAGAGCAAACAGGTCAGGAATCCAAGCAGGTGAGACAAGGGTGGAAAAACCCAGAGCTTTTTATAAGCCACAACAAGAAGTTAGGTATCTAAAGAAGCTTTTTTTTTAAAAAAAATGTTTTTAGTTGTAGATGGACATAATATTTTTATTTTATTTATTGATTTTTATGTGGTGCTGAGGATCAAACCAAGTGACTCATGCATGCGAGGCAAGCGCTCTACCACTGAGCTACAGCCCCAGCCCCTAAAGAAGCTTTTTTATATTTTCAACTTTTATTATAAAAAAAATTTCAGGCATACCTAAAACAAAAGAATGGTAGAATAAAACCCATTTACCTAACACCTACATTCCACAATCAATATTTTGCTGTATTTATTTTATCACATATGTATCAATCTCTACATTCCTCTATCTGTATTAGTTATGTCTTTTATTTTCTATATTTCTGATACTTTGATGTCTGGAGGGACTGCCCTTTCCAGGGCTAGCCAATTGCTAAAGATAGTAAGACATTCCTGCTAGCATGACTTTCACAAGCAAGCTTACTAATCCAGAGCCCACACCTCCATTACCTCCTCTGTTGAGCTATCAAACTCCAGAACACTATTCACCTGTCCTCATCACCCCACAGCCAGGTACCAGGCAACTAGAGAGAGCTCCTACAGTCCAGAGCCCACTGAAATTATTCCCATCAATCAGAAGACTGCTTACCTTGCCTGGCCTGTTCCTTTCCAGGGACACAGACTCTTGTCCACATATCCCCTCACTCCTTCTGCCTCCTAACCAACCCTGAGGCTTTCCCATGTGTCCCTGCATGGTGTGGCATGCCCTCTCCTCTTGGGAACTATAGGCAACCACCTAGCTTCTCAATGGCACCATCTGTTGGCCTATTGGTCTCACGATACATGAATAATAAACCTGAATTTTAAAACATTATTCACTTATTTATTTTGATGCATCTGCCTCATCCTCATTGAAGTATAATTTGCCTGCAGTAAAATACATTATTTTTAAGCAAACAATTTAATGATTTTTATTAAAATACAATTTGTTGAAATAAATTATAGAAAACTACCACCACAATCACAATCTAGAACATTTGTGTTAACTCAAAAAATTCCCTCATAGCACTTTACAGTTAATCTCATCTTCTTTATTAGCTCCTGGAAATCATTGATTAACTTTCTGTTGCTATAGTTTTCTTTTCCAGAATTTTGGATAAATGGCTTGTGCTCTTTTGTGTCTGAATTCTTTCACTTAGTATAATAATATTTTGAGACTGATCCACATTGTTGGTTGTATCATAGTTCATTCTTTTTTATTGTGGTATATTATTCTGTGATATGGAGTCACCGCAATTTATTTCTCCATTTACTTGCTGATGGACGTTAGTGTCATTTCCAGTTTGGGTTTTTTATGAATAAAGCTGATATGAACACTACATAGAACAAGTCTTTTGTTTGGACATATATTTTCTTTTCTCTTACCTAGGAGTAAGATTGCAGGCTCATATAGTAGGTACCTGTCTAATCTTATATGGAGATGCCGAGTGGCTTTGCAAAGTAGCTGTACTGTTTACATTTCCACAGCAATGTCTGAGAGTTCCAAAGACTGCATCATTGTCAAGACTTGGTATTAAGTCTTTTTACTTTAGGCATTCTGATGTGTGTTCAGTGATCTCTCCTTGAGGTTCTAATTTTATTTCCCTAAGAGTAATGATGTAGATCAAATTTTTATCTACTTATTTTCCATTTGAATATCTTTCTTTGTGAAAGCTTTTTTCTGTTTCTTAATTGGGTCATTTGCCTAATTGACCTATAAGAATTCTTCATATATATTGGATAGAGATCCTTTATCTAATATATATAGAAGTCCTTTGTCAGGTATACATTTTGCAAATATTTCTCCCAGTAGAGAAGCAATTTTTTTTTTTTTAATCAGCTCTGGGGATTGAACCCAAGGGTTCCCTAGTACAGAGCTATATTCCCAGTCCTTTTTAATTTATTTTGAAGCAGGGTCTTGCTAAATTTCTGAGACCATCCTTGAACTTGCTACCCTGAGTATCTGGGGTTAGAGGCATGTGTCACTACCTGACAGAGAAGTAATTCTTAAGTAAGAAATATCTGAATTGAGGGGAAACAAATGGTGCCATACCCAAGCAGTCAAGTGACTCAGGTCAATAGCTCAGCGGAAGAGTCCTGAATGACAAATCATATTCTGAGGCAGAAATTCTGGCCTAACCATTGAATTTTTATATATTCTTAGTTAGGGAAGAGCTACTAGCAGTACATATGCATACTATAGCCTACCGTGCATAGTTTTGAGGTGAATATGTCTGGAAAAAAAGAAATTAGATGGATAAGAAGCAATGTTAATTCTAGTCATCAGCAGGGAGTAGACTACAGTTTTATAGCATTTGTCACAGGGAATAAGGGATCAAGTAGAAGAGGAGAAAGAGGAAGTTAGCAAGAGATTAACAGGAAGTTAGGACACATGGGATGGTGGCCACGGTTTCCAAGGAGAAGGTTAGCTTTCAAAGAGAAAGTCTTAACAAGAGAGTAGTGAATTCAGACTCATCCTGAGCAGACATTGGTAACAAAAGGAGAGGCTAAGTTCAAGGTTGGTAGGGCAGGAAGGCACATTCAAAAGTCTAAAGCAGAGAAGGCCAAGAGTCAAGAAAGACGGGCTATTTCCAAGAATCTCTCAGAAAACAGGCAAGGAAGGAATAAGACCCAGCACCAAGTGACTATTACACCAGTAGAAATAAGAATTGGAAGAAGCACCAGTCAAGTGACTCAGGAAACAAGGGGGCTTCTTCTCAGGTTCCACCCCTGTCAGATGGTGCCAGACAGGTAGTTCATGTTGTTTTAGGGTGGATGAGGAGGTGTTTTTCTTATTGGTCACAACCTTGCATGATTCTTTCCAAACTCCTCAATTTGTGGAATGAAATACTGCAAATCCATGGACTCTATTTTTTTTTTAATTCCAGGAGAGGGGCAGTAGCAGGCTCACTAGTTGCCTATTAGGAATATCCAGAATAGGACTAGAGTCTGGGGAAGGAGTTGAGATGCAGGTTGGGACAGGGAGCAAATCTATCAAGGTTTGCTGGGCAACTTGTCTTCTTTTATTACATCAAGGAAGGATGGGGCCTGAGGGGTCCCCACAATGTGACTAGCATTCATATATTACTTCTATATTTGATTTTTTTCTCCAGAAATATTTCAATAGAAAACCCAGTGAGTTCATGTGGCAGAGCCTTAGTCAGTATTTTACTCTGCAGGATATTAGGGCTGACTTGAAACATATGGAAGGGAGCCAGATCCTGTGGGTGGATCATTAAACTAGGATTCTTTTCTTGGCACACCCGTATCTCAATGTATGACCTTGACATAAGGCAGGCCAGCAATGTGTCAAGACCCCAGGGATAAGAATCTGCTGCCTCTACTTAAATGACTGTGCTTCATAAAGAGACAGCATAATCCCTCTGGTTTCTACATGCTTGGAGAGACTACTATGAGAATTCTAAAGTGATATCTATAGAGGACTTTGAGCTCCTTCAATAAAAATGTTGTATATATATAACCAAAGGAATTCTGGTAGACAAACATCGTGACATCCCTATCAGTCTTTGTATCTCTGTTTGGATTTTTTTTTTTTTAACTTGGCTTTTGTCCAGAGATATGCACAGGTGTAGATAACAAATACTCAGTGCTGAGTATGGAGCTCCTCCTGTCCTTCAAAGCAAGGGCATGGAGTAAATTTTTTTATCAAAGCTCAAAGACCTGAATTATAGCCTTCTCTCTCAATGAGAAGTAAAGTTAAGGGCAGATGAGCCCTATTGGCAAATATTCTATAAGAGTTTCATACATAATTTGAATGATTGATATGCGACATCTTCCATTGAAATTACTGTCAACCAATAGTATTTCAAATGTTATATCTATGTTACTTCACAGTCTATGTGTTTTACATAATTATAAAGGGTCTCACATTTTCATGGTGCATTGTAAGAGATGATTTTCGTTCTAACAGTTTATTCTTGACACAAGTATTTAATTAATAAAATATGATCACATCACTAAAATGGGGATATTTGTGAACATTGAAGGAGAAAATATCATCTGGATTGTGTTTTTGTGTGTGCGTGTTTCTTCTAAGTTTTAAACATGAGGTGATTATATGAAGGGGCTTCTGACTGGGGAAATGATGAAAATGGCTAAATATTTCAAAAAAAGTTCAGTGTGAAATCAGTAGTGTATTCAGTCGAGGTGACACAGAACAAAGTTGTAGAGGAGAAAAGAGAATAAGAAAAATCAGGAAGCAGTAAAAATAATGATTGGGGTCAGACAGTAACAATCAAATCAAGAAACTGAAATCTGATGGAAAAAACCATGGGTAGCTATAAAAGAGGCTTTCGAAAAAGGAAATGATGTGAGAGGAGAAGATAATTTTAGCCTAGTTAAAGGAGGTAGCAGCTGTGGGTGTGAAGAGAATGGATTAATTTTAAATGTGTCCCAGAAGTAAGAGAAATAGTTTTTGGAGTAGTAGGGGAGGAATGAGGAGGCAAACCCAGTTGAGAGTTGTATGATTATTTTAAGCAGAAGTCCAGTTGGAGTATTATGTCCACTTTTGGACCCTGTACTCTCATAGGATCACTGATAAGCCAGGTCATTCAAGACACTGGGGCCATGAGGAATGTGTCAATAGTGCTTTCCCTGAGCGAGTTAGGGCAATTTGGCAGCTGTCCTCAGGTACTTGTAGGTCTGCCATACGGAAGAAGAATCAAGCTTGGCTTGACATTGTTCAAAAGAAAGAAATAGACCCAAGGAAAGCTAGAGGGAGGCTGGTTTTGTTCAGTACGTTTGAATGAGTAGTTGTGCCCCTCTGACAGAATGGGCTATTGTAATAATATTCTCCTACCTCTGCAAGTCAGTGTTCATGTAGAGAATATCCAATAACCCACCCAACTAACAGAAGGGCTTCTTTTGTTTCATAAAGTCCTTTCAGACTAGAGGAGCATGTGGACAGTGAGCTCAGGTCATCCCACCCACGATGGTGAATTCTGTCTTTGATTTTGAAGTTGCTTACCCAATACCCCCCACCTGCCAGTATGGAAGAAAACCAAATATTCGTATTATGACCACTCTTTTGTCACAATACATTGGCTGGTGTGTTCAGGGTCAGCCAAGGCTTTTTACTTCTCCTCATTCATTTATATTGGGATCCCTAGCCAAAGTTTCTGAAGGCTTTCTTTCCTCTTTACTGATTATTCTATTCTATAAGCCAAGGTCCAAGCAGACACTAGATGAGTATTCAAACTGGGTAATTTGAGGAGAATTTAATAAAGGAACTATTTACAAATATATGGACAATGTCAAAGGAAACCAGCAAAGGATGGCACAGTCCCTCAGGCTTGTGATCAGAGGAGTCATTACCACCCTACCAAGTCTGAAGATCAAGGGGACAGACTTTTTACCAGATTCTGGAGAAGACTGAAAGGAGAGGTTTCAGGCAAAGCAAGAGAGTCAGGGGAAGAAATAACCCACCTCACTGTCCATCTGCTTGTGACTCCCCAGGGCCAAACTCAACTATGATCTGGGCTCAAAGAGAGCCACTGGACATTTTTCTGGCTCAGCCTCCTGGAGCATAGAATAGGATGGAGCTGAGAACAGAGTGAATGTGGACAGGCTAAATGGAAGAAAGAACAGAAAGTAAATTCTTCCCTAAGGTATAGTTAGTGCTCAGACAGTATTTGTACTGATTGGAATGCAGCAACATATTTTAGAAGAGCCCAGGAAGTCAGCCCTCTGTTAGGTACCCTGAGGCCAGGAGCAGCATCCTCTACAGGGTTATTTCCTGAAGGCAATGTTTAGTCCTCCTCCCCCTTCAAGGAAAGGATGTACAGTGGATTTGCACAAAGGAAGACACAGACATTTCATGTTAGTAGAATATTAGAGTATCCCCACCTTAGAATTAAGAAGAAGAGTTCAGTACAGCTGAGAAACACCTACTGGAAGGCAGGTTTGCTGTAAAGTAATTAAAGTTTAAGCTTTGGGTTCCTTATTTGAGCATTGGGCTGGTGTGTGGGGAGGAGTCTGATTGCATTTCTATGTAGGTTCTGGCAAATTGCCTAAGGAGATATCAGAGGAAAGGGTTCTGGATGTCTAAGTTTCTGGTAATTTATTGTGAATCCATTTATTATCCTTAATAAATATGCTTTTTTGTGCCTAACTATAATTTTATGTTCTTTTCCTTTAAAAGGATCAACCTAACAACATAAGCTTTAGCCCTACAAAACCAGGATTCATCCTACCAACACAGAATATTCGTTATACTCAAACTAGGTTAACAGTCAGTTTAAAGTATAAGAGGTATAGAGAATAAAAGGAAGTATGTGGAAAGTTTGCATAAAAGAGACCGTGTTTTGGTCTCTCTGGATACGTAAATGGTGCTTTTTTATTAGCAAACTAACATGCAAAAATCAAACTCTACCCATGGCCACATTCTGACTGATTTCTCTCTTTCATATTCGTGATCTTTGAACATATACTTTATTCTAGACACCTCCACTTCTTAACTATCTCAGACTTTGACTCTAATCAACTTTGCTTCCCTATTCTTTGTACCCCTCCTGTTCCTAGAAGCTGCCATTTTCAGCAAGGATATTACTGTTAAATTCATGGAAAATTCAAAGGACAATCTAAAACTGTCCTTGCAACTTTTGACTTGATACCATCAATTAATTCCCCCTTCAACTGTGATAACCTGGGAATGAGTGCTCTCTCATTGCCATGGGCCCTGCCCATATGGAGAATGCCCAAAATTTTTTTCAGCCATTCACCCCCCATTCCTGTTTTCATGTTGCCAGCCTCCTTCTGTGGCTTCTTTCTGCTTTTGTCTCCTCTAACTCATCTGTCTATTCAATCCATACAACTAGATCTTCCATTTTTGTACAGACCTAACTTTTCATCACATTTCAGAGTAACTGTAATACAGCATCTCAGACCACCTGTCTGACATGCCATTCCCTTCCTTCACACTCTGTGATGGCCTTCCATAGCCCCACGAAGCATATCTAAGCCACGAGACACCCATTCGCCCTAGAAGAATAACTTCTCACATTTTATTTTCTCCAGGGTCATTTGCACTTTCTTGAAAGCTTCATGGTGCATCTAAAAAATGTCCTTGGTACAACTTACTGTGCATGCTCCAGGTCCTCTGCTATGTTCTTAGCTTGACCTCATTTAATTTATAGCAATCAAATGAAATGTTTGCTTTTTTTTTTTTTTAACCTTTATTTCATGAGGAAATCAAGTCTTAGAAGTTACCCAAGTTACCCAATGTTATAGCCTTAGTAAGTGTCTCTGCAGTATTTGAACCCAGCAGTCTCTGACCCCAGAATCTATACTCTTAACTACTGTGCCAGAGTTTTTCAAAGCATGGGCCATTGATCATGTGCATCAGAGTGACTAGGTGTCTGTTTAAATACAGATTCATAGATTCCACCCTATAACTACTTAACCGATGAAAAGCAATGGGTTATAAGGAGATCTAGTGGAATAATATTCCAGGCAGAGAAAACAGCAACTTCCAAAGTGGAAATAGCAAGGATCAGAAAGGTCAGGAACACTGGAGCATCTTGAGACAAAAGATGGGGAACCAGATCATGAGGATCTGGAGACTTTGGATTTTTTACTTACTTAGAGAGACACTCATGGGTAGCTATAGGCAGATGAGTGTTGAGTCCTGCCTTACATTTTAAGAGATGGCAGCTGCCACTAAAGAGTTGTAGAGTTATAGAGTAGTTGCAGGTAAGGAAAGCAGCTGTCCATCCAGGGACTCTTCTTGCCTCTAGAAAGATCATGGAGAAACTCTCACCACAGAATGTGAGCAGGAGGGGTTTATGGGTCACTTTGGACATAGGTATCAAAGGAGCAGATGTGCCTGTTTTGCACTGTCTTCTCCTCTTCCACTACCTGGACATTGACTCTAGGTATTGAGGTGACTGGGCTTTGCCTTTCCCAGCCTGACACTGACAAGATATGCCTACATGGGACAATTAGGTGAGCAAGAAATAAAATTTATTTTACTCCATTTTGGGTGTTTCCTTGTTACAGTAAGAACTGTTGCCTTAAATGATACAAGACTAATGCTTTGCCAAGATCATTCTGGCTACTATGTAGAGAATAGCCTGAAGGAGGAAGGGGTGGCAGCAAGAGCTGGAGTAGGGACACCAGTTAGGAGGCTATGGTAGCAGTTCCAGTGGAACTGGTATGGCTTAGATTGGGTTGGTGGCACCAGAGTGGTGGGAAGTAGAGACAATGCATTTTGGAACAGTCTGCAGAAAAGAGAAACTAAGGGCTCCGAACTCTTCATCTTGGACTCACTGAAAATAGAGAGGTGCCATTTCCGAGACGGGCACAAGGACACTGGAAGTGCTGCCTTGCTTGCCGTTCTCCCTGTCTGCAGGTTTTCTAAATCGCCTCTTAGTTGTAGCCCTTAGATGGCATTGCTGGTAATCTGTGGCCTCATTCATTCTCTGAAGACTCACAGGTTCTTCACATGTTGATGCTCAAGGAAAGCTTGTCCTGTGCTCTGGGTCTAAACAAGAGGAAACTCAATAAAACGAAACTTGTCAACATGAAAAAAAGCAGTTTTTAAAATTATTTGGACTTTTTAGATATACATGGCAGTAGAGTGTATTCTGACAGATTATACATATATGGAGGATAACTTCCCATTTTTATGGTTGTACATGATGTGGAGTTTCACTGGTCATGTATTCATATATGAACATAGAAAATTATATCTGATTCATTCTATTATCTTTTTTAATCTCATCCCCCCTCCCTTCTCTTCATTCCCTTTTGTCTAATGAATGAACTTCTATTCTCCCCACCCACTTATTGTGTGTTAGCACCACCATATCAGAGAGAACTTTTTGCCTTTGGTTTTTTGGGATTGGCTTATTTCACTTAGCATAATAGTCTCCAGTTTCTTTCATTTAACAGCAAAAGTCATAATTCCATTCTTCTTTACAACTGAGTAACATTCCATTGTGTGTGTGTGTGTGTGTGTGTGTGTGTGTGTGTATATATATACACACACACTATATATATATATACAATATATATACACACACACTATATATATATATATCTCACATTTTCTCTATCCATTCATCTGTTGAAGGGCACCTAGTTTGGTTCCATAGCTTAGCTATTGTGAACTGAACTGCTATAAATATCAATGTGGCTGCATCACTATAGTATGCTGATTTTAAGTCCCTTGAGTATATACCAAGGAGTGGGATAATTGGGTCAAATGGTTCCATTACAAGTTTTCTGAGGAATCTCCATACTACTTTCCAGAGTGGTTGCACCAATTTGCAGTCCTACCAACAATGTCTGAGTGTACATTTTCCCCACATCCTCACCAACATTTATTATCACTTTATTCTTGATAATTGCCATTCCGACTGGAGTGAAACAGCAATTTTAATCACAAATGGGTTTGAGTTGCTTTTCTTATTCTCACTAGGGCAGAGGACAGGTAGAAAAGGAGGAGTGTCTTTGCACTTAGGAAGTAAAGGAGATAGTGTTAATCATGTAGTTTCTGTTAGCTCCAAACTGACCTTGACTGGGAGTGTGGTTGCAACACACTTTATGACTCCAACAGCTCTGATGCAATTTGTGTTTATTACTTCATTTCCTTCTGCAGCCTCTGAATATGTGTCCACGCAGTGTCATGTTCTCTTTGGTGCAGAGTTTTACCTGTTCACCTCATTCCACCCTGGACTTGACTCACCACAGTGCCTCTGACCCTTGGGAAGATTGTATCCTGGTAAAGAGGTATAGGAAAGAAAAGGAAATACACATTAGAGATATGAGAGTGGATGTAAAAAAAATAACTAAATATTATAATTTGAGCATTTGTTTTTCAAGTAATGAGGGTCAGAATATATACCAGGGTTTTACTTGAAGACCCTTACTCTATTGTCCTGGGAATTCTGAAGGGAAGCATTAGATATGGATGGACCTTCAGGGGACTTGCACTTTAATCAAGAAGACCCAATGCAAATGGAACCACAAATCAAGATGCCATCTACTAGGACTCAACCATACTAGTAAGTGCTATGGGATCCTGGAGATGAAGCAGCTTTTTGAGGCTGGAGTGGTCAGTGGATGATGGTTCTCCCATGGATTCCAAGAAGAGTGATTTTCTTTTGGAATATGGTCATGGGAGGAGCCCTCATGTCTACCTAAACCAGTCAGAGAAATCCCAGAAAGACCAGATCTCTGGAGCTGCACCCAAGAGACATGTTTTGCCTGTGAATACACACTATGGGATAGGGAAAGTCCAGTAGTTTTTTCCTTCACTTACATGAATTGTCCTTATCAGTACTTGAGTCCTCTGTGACCATTACTGCCACCCATAAGCATGTGCAAGTGGAACATGCCAAGTCACCAACTGTAAGATGTTTGTCTCTTCAGTTTTTCATTTCTTTAGTGTTAGGGAGCATAGGACCAAGGGTGGAGGGAGAGGTACAGAGAGGGGAGGCTCATGAGCTACCTGCTGGAAAAACTCTTCCTGCTGACCTGTCATTGCCTACTCTACTACCCAGACTTTGTGTCTTTCTTTCACAGATACTCTATAACTTTCCATCAGCCCCCAGTCCAGTCACTGGGAATGGGATGTGAGTGACTCCTATCACCAACCAAGTGAGATAAATAAGTAGTAGTAATAACTCCATAGAGACTTCCAACCACTCATTCACTCATTCATGGTGCAACCCTTGTCCTTAAGCAAGTCTAATAACCTGTCAATGCCACAACAGGATTTAATATAGTAACATTAATGGAAGAACAAAGGACTGGGGATGTAGCTCCATGGTACAGAACTTGCTCTAGCATGCATGAGGCCCTGGGTTCATTACTTTAAAAAAAAAAAAAAAAAAAAAAAGAGGAAAGGGAAGAAAAGGAAAGGGAAGGGAAGAAATGTAAGAACAAAGTATTCTGAAAGCAAAAAAGAGGAACCAATTAGTCCTGCCAGGGTTTGCATGTCTGTGTCTCTGCTATATGTAGGCAGACTGTGACAAAAGGCAGGTTTCACAGAGGATATGTGACCTTTGAAAATGAGTAAAATTAGTTTGTCAATATGAATCAAACTACTATGTATAACCAGAAAGATGTATAACCAGTATACTATGTATAACTCATATAAATAAGAAAAGATAAGAAGAAAAAAATGAATAAAATTTCATCATGCAGAGAAGAGTGAAGAGAAGAGGAGAGGAGGAAAAACAGGAGAGAGTCATTATATTCTCAGAATTCTGCTCCAGGAGCTTCTTTTTTTTTTAATATTTTTTTAGTTGTCAATAGACTTTATTTGTTTATATGTGGTGCTGAGAATCAAACCCAGTGCCTCAGACATGAGAGGCAAGTGCTCTATCACTGAGCCACAACCCCAGCCCCTCCTCTCAAGAGCTCTTGGCTGAATAAATCAAGATGTGTCATCAGACCATAATATAATGATTTACCAATATCAGTACTATATTTTATCCATGGAATTTCTCACTGATATCATTAGTGCTGTGAACTGGAAACTCGAGCACATCTTGCCATGGTTATTTCTAACATTAGACATTGTTTTCTCCATTTTAGTTTTATTTTCATCCTGTAATTTGATATGCACCATTTACTAAGTATAATGTAGTTGATTTGCTACAAATGAAAAGTTGGAAAAAATGATAGCAAGTAATCTAGACAAACTCAGATAAACCATTTGAGTCTCCCACTAGATGGCAGAGAAAGAATATAGTATAATTCCTAATTCTTACATTAGGCTCAATAAAATGTTTCTATTGCAATAATGACATGACTGAATGCTTTCTCTCATAAGCAAATACTCTGTAAACAATATTTCTGTAATTATAATTCTTATTTAAAATATTTTAAATGTATGTGGTTTTTACTGTTCATAGTAAATAAAATATGGTAAAAGTTTCTCAACTTTTTTTTAGCAGATTAAAACAATTTTATATTTTTAAATCAAACTATTTCTTTTTCATACATTCCTAATTGTTCTAGGGCAACATTTTTTCCAAATTGGTTTCTAGGATGCCCAGGTGAAGGTTAATTTGAGTGACATCACTCTTATAGATTACTTACTTGGAATAAAAAATAAAAAATCAGGCTGGGGCTGTGGCTCAGTGGTAGAGCACTTGCCTCGCATGTGTGAGGCACTGAGTTCAATCCTCAGCACCACATAAAAGTAAAATAAAGATATTGTATCCATCTACAACTAAAAAAAATTTTTAAAAAGTAAATAAATAAAAAGTCAATAATACTGTCATTGTGATCCTGGAAGACAAAGCACTGTCATCCATCTCCTTTAGATTTTCAAAAGTGAAGAAATCCATATATATTGATTAAGAGTAAGCCCATATTCGTTTAAGAATATTAACCAGTATGCTTTTGATAGCGTCTTCAATTTCATTTCTTGAAATTGATCTGTTGAAATTTTCCATGTACTGATTCAATTTGGGTAAGTCATATGTCTCTAGAAATTTGTTGATGTCCTCAAGATTTTCTATTTTATTTTATTTTTTAATGTTTTGTTTGTTTAGTTGTTGATGGGCTTTTATTTTTATTTATTTATATGTGGTGCTGAGGATTGAACCCAGTGCCTCACACATGCTAGGCAAGCGTTCTACCACTGAGCCACAACCCAAGACCAAGATTTTCTATTTTATTAGAGTACAAATCTTCAAAATATTTTCTGATTATCGTCTGCATTTCAGTAGTGTCCATTGCAATATTTCCTTTTTCATCATGAATTTTAGTAATTTGAGTTTTCTCTCTTTCTCTTAGTTAGTTTGGCTAAGAGTTTATCAATTATCAAAAGCCTACCAAGAAAGAAAAGCCCAGGAGCAGAGAATTCTTCCCAGTGAACATTTGTTACAATGTACTATATAACATGTTACTATGTCACATAGTATATTATAACAAATAATGTTGCATAGCACAATAGTAATAATGTTACTAGCAATAATAATCAATAGTAACAATGTCACAATGTACTTAGTGACACTTGTTAATTCTTCCAAGAAGACCTAACACCAATCCTCCTCAAATTATTCCATGAAATAGAAACTGAGGGAATGCTTCCAAACTCACTCTATGAAGCTAGTACCACCCTAATACCAAAACCAGACAAAGACACATCAAGGAAAGAAAATTTCTGAACATCAATGCAAAAATTCTTAATAAAATACTGGCAAATTGCATTAAAAACATATTAAAAAGATAATGTGCCATGATCAAGTGAAGTTCATCCCAGGGATGCAAGGTTGATTCAACATACAGAAATCAATAAACATAATTCATCACTTAAAGACAAGAATCACATGATCTTCTCAATAGATTCAGAAAAAACATTTCACAAAATACAGAAAGCCCTTCATGTTCAAAACACTAGAAAAACTAGTGATAGTAGGAACATACCTCAACATTGTAAAAGTTATATATGCTAAGCCCAAGGTCAACATCATTCTAAATGGAGAAAAATTGAAAGCATTCCCTCTAAAAACTGGAACAAGACAGGGATACCCTTTTTTACCACTTCTATTCAACATAGTCCTGGAAACTCTAGCCAGAGCAACTAGAAGAAAGAAATCAAAGGGATATTAATAGGAAAAGAGGAATTCAAGCTATCCTTATTTGCCAACAACATATTATATTTGAACTTAAAATCAGCATACTATAATGACACAACCACATCAATGTTTATAGCAGCTCAACTCATAATAGCTAAACTATGGAACCAACATAGGTGCCCTTTGACAAATGAATGGATACATATATACAGTGGAATATTACCCAGCCATAAAGAATGACATTATGGCATTTGCTGGTAAATGGAGGAATACATGAATACATGACCAATGTAACTCCATATCATGTACAACCACAAAAATGGGAAGTTATACTCCATGTATGGATGATATGTCAAAATACATTCTACTGTCATGTATAACTAAAAAGAACAAATAAAAAAATAAAAAAGAACATTATGGCCAAAGTAAAAAAGAAATAAAAAAAGGAAAGAAACAAACAAACAAACACCAACCTCCTAACACAATTCCCTAACACTTGGCCATTAATAAAAGGACCTATCTAATCTCCACATAATTACCCAATACATTCAGTTCTAATTATTTTCCTCTTTACTAGAACCTTGCCCAAGCCCTAGTGTAGCTTTACTTTAAGAATATTGATGGAATGAGGGTTTTTTTTAAATAAGCAGCTGTAGGTGAGTGGTGGAGAGCCAGAGAGGTGTTCTGAAAATGCTTTCTGGGCATATTTGGACTGGAACTCCCCCAAACCACTCCTGAATTAACTGAAAAGTGACACCAGATGCACACCCAATGCTTGGAATGACTGCTCAACCATGAATAAAAGGCCAAGTTTATATTTTTTTATCTTCCAGTTAAACACCAATCTTGCTGTAACTGGTACCACTATACCACAGGATTCTGTTCACACTGTGTTTATTGAACGCCTTCTTATGCAACACTCTGTGCTGCCCTAGGCTAGCTTAAACAATGGATGGTATTAATGTTGGGCCACCAGGTAAGGACAGGAATAGTGTCACCTTGGGTAATGGTCTTTTACTGCAGTAAGGGCCTCATAAATCACTGTAGTTTGCAACACTAGACCCCAAAGGGCACACTTAACTTGAACCACAGTGTCCCCTGGCAATCACAACTGATATTCAATGAGAGTTCCAACTGAGTATAGATGTACTACTTGATGCTATTCTAATAATTGCAGCAAGCTGGAACAGAAAAACCAGTTCCTGCTGGATATCTCAATGCACGATTTTTTTTCTACATTGTGTAATTCTGTGTGCCTTTAACTGGAATTCCTGGAGTACTTGTTTTAAGGCAGATTCATGGACCATTCTCTAGTCCGCTGATTCTTATCTCTAAATTGCTCAACTGGGATGCCATAGCAGAAAACACCAGTGAAACCATTCTAAAGCGCAGGTGAGACTACTTGTTCACTCCATGAATCATAAGGGTGATTTGAGTTCCCAAGATATGAGTCCCTAAACACAAGGAGGGCCCAGAGACATCACAGTTTGGACTTAAACATTCATGTGATGTCAACTTCCTGTTGTTTATCTTAGGTAAGGACTGGTTTGACTAGCATCCTGTCTCAGCATATTAAGGAATGAATTGCCTAGAGGAACTGAGTATAAATTTTATTTAAAAGCTTTACTTAGAGGAAATTATTCAGCTGGGTTGCTCCACTTCATCATCAAGTTTCAATACCTGCAAAAATTATTTGATTCTTTCAGTACTTGCTCCTTCCTGATTCTCTGAAGCATGGAACTATCAGAAATCAAAATGCAAAGAAGCATTAACATGGAGTCACTGCATATCCTTCGGAACTTTGCTTCAAAGCAGAATTAAGTTTGAACAACTTGCATAGAAAGATCAGAAAGCGATGTTCTTTTCTGTTTTGCTTATTGGCATATATATATGTACACACACACACACACACACACTTTCTCTCACACACATGCCCACGTGTGTATGTGTGTGTGTGAAGGTCAGGGGTTCTTACAATGGGCTCAGCATTGTACTGGGGATTTAAATTTTCATTCTCACAACAGCCCTGCTAGGTGGAAATGATTATGTTGCCCCATAATACAGAGAAGGAACCTGAATGTTGAGCAATTGCTCAAGGTCACAAAGCAAGCAAGATCAAAAGGCAAAGGAAAATCTGGAACTCATCAAGTTTTACAATGTTTCCATACCATACTTATAAAAAACATAGTAAGAATTGTTTATAAAGAAGATACTAAATGATACAACTTCCTTGGCAGTTTTTTTCTTTTGCAATATCAGAAGCATCCAGCAGGCTGTACCCCTGAACCAATTTTCTAATTGAAACTCCAAGCAACAAAATACTGATTTTTTAGTGCTTCAGTTGGCATTTTAACATTATTTTAAATTAAACTTACAACAATAATCTATGAGCTTTGATAATAACTAACATTAAAACTTTAAATAACATTTTTCAAATAACCCAATTAATAAATGGGCAAATGATCTAAACAGACATTTCTCAAAAGAATACATACAAGTGGTCAACAAAAAAATAAGAAAATGTTCAACATCCTAAGAAAGCAGGGAGATGCAAATCTAAACTCAATTGGTTCATCTCATTCCAGTTAGAATGGCAATCATCAAGAATACAAATAAACAATTGTGGGCAAGGATGTGGAGAAAAGATATCCTCATACATTATTGGTTGTACTGAAAATTAGTGCAATTACTTTGAAAAGCAGTATGGAGATTCCTCAAAAGACTAGGAATGGAACCAACATATAACCCAGCTCTTTCATTCCTTGGTATTTATCCCGCAAACTATAGTTATACATGCACATCAATGTTTATAGTAGCACAATTCACACTATTCAAGTTATGGAACTGGCCTGGGTACCTGTCAACATAGGAATGAATAAAGAAAATTGGGTATATATGCACAATGGAGTTTTACTCATCTGTAAAGAAGAATGAAATTATGTAATTTGCTAGTAAATTGATGGAACTGGAGAATATCATGCTAAGTGAAATAAGCCAGGCTCAGAAAGTCAAGGGTTAAATGTATTCTCTCATGTGCAGAAGCTAGAGAGAATAGGAATAAAAAAATAGGATCTCAAGAATATAGAAGGGACAACAATAAAATAAAGGAAAGGGCTCCAGAGGGTAGGAGAAGGAGAGGGAACAAGGAAGAACTGCAGAATGGAATTGACCAAATTATGCCATGTGCATGTATGAATATCTTACAGTTAATTCCACTTTTATGTATGACTATAATTTACAAATTTATATAAATGGAAGGGAGACTAGTAGAATAGAGGAAGGGAATCAGGGGGAGGAAAAGGGGAAGTACTTGGGAATGAAATACAGCAAATTATTTGCATTTATGAATATGTCAAAATGAGACCCATTATTATGTATAACTATAATGCACTAATAAAAACATTAAAAATTTCTTCAGATAGAGCTTTATTTTATTCTACTACTGCAAGGCCCATGCTTTTTTTTTTGCAGGCTGCCACACAGACTTAGCCTGATTTGCAAAATTTTGATTGAGTTTATCAGAATGTCTCCAGATGTCTCCCACGTACATTTTAGAATCACTTAAGACAATTGTTCTCAAAGTCTGGTCCACAATCAGCATCATCAACATCATCAGGGATGTTGTTAGGTAAATTCTGACCCCTGCTCCCAGGCCTACTGAATCAGAAACTCTGGAGATGGGATCCAGCAATTTGTTTTAACAAGCCCTCAAGGTGATTCTGATGCATACTAAAGTTTGAGAATCTCTGACTTATTACACTTATTAAAGGTACAGAAGCTCTCCAGATTAAATCAGAATCTCTAGGGTCTAAGAGACTATAATTGTACAACTATCACAGAGAATCTTAGGCACATAGGAGCTTAAGAATTCATTGGTTCATATGGTAAAATTTAAGGAGACAAGGAAGGAGATCCTTCCCTGAACAGTCCTCCCTATTTCTTGACCAAAACTCAATCAGTTTTATAGAATTAAGAAAGGATGTCTCTATTAGTTTCTAAGTTTATTAAGTCACAAATATTTTAGGATTAATTAAGTTTGTTATCTATGTATTTCACCCTTAGCGGAGAGCTAGAAAGTGGGCAATTAAAAGGGAGAGATATTACAAAGAGAAACTTCAAAAGCCTAATTCAGATGTGTTGCCTTACAGTCATCCTTTCAGCATGACATCCTTTGGTCACACATCCTTACCCCTTCCCCTGATGCCCCCAGAAGACCTTGTAAAAGTCCACTTGGTAGGAATCAAGCAATACATATACTCTGAGTATAGGTAATAATGTGTTGTGGTGTTTGTCATGTGGTTTTGAATTCTTTCTAATTTTGTTTCTTGGTTGTTTTTTTTGGTTTTGGTTTTGTTTAATGTAACAAAAACCTGTATACTCAAGGACATAAAAACAAAATATTAGTCACATGGCAAATTAATTTCTCCACTTTATTATATAAGTTAAGCTTTTTTCAAGTAGTATATATCCAGCTTATTGACCAGCGTAAACTTCATTCTGATAAGAATGACTTCTTATTGCTTCAAAATAATACAGACACAGCAAGGATGATCTTCAAAAAACATTACACTAAGCAAAAGAAACCACACACAAAAGAACACATATTGTATGCTCCCATTTATGCGAAATATCAATAGCAAACAAATCCATAAAGGTAGAAAGCCAAGTTATGGTTATCAGGGAATGGACAGGGGTATTGTGGAGTGACCACTTAACCACTTAACGAGAATGAGATTTTCTTTTGGGATGATAAACTGTTCTGGAAGTAGGTTGGGAAGGTGGTAGCATGACATTGTGAGTGAGTATCACTAAATTGTACTCCTTAAAATGATTAAAATGGTAAATTTTATGTAATGGAATGGAACAGAAATTTCCCCCACAGGATGATAGTGGTAGTATTTAGGATATAGAAAATAACATGCTGCAGAGGCTGAAGCAAATTCTAAGATACACTCCAAAATGTAGGCAGTGTCTAGTGATAAAAATGTCAAGTTAGAAAATGTCAAGTTACAATTTTGAAAGCCAATCTCAACTTTATGTATATGCTTTGGTTTGCCAAAAAAGTAAAATAAAATTAAACAAAAACAAACAAAGCCTAAGGTCACTTATATTCAGACAAACAACCACAGAGCTGCACACATAATCCACATACTCACAGGCCAATCAGAGGTGAGCTCAGTGTGGGCTTTCTGAGGCAGTAGTGCTGGGCTGATTTCTCACACACAAAGATAGGGAGTGAGATTCATGATGTACCCTTACCCTGAGCCCCTGCTACCAAGATCCCAGAGCAAATATGGGTTTCTTCTATGAAGTAAGCTAAGGCTGGGGACTTATTTTTATACTGACATTAATTTCATGACTTCAGTGTCTATACAACTATGCATGAGGGTTAGTTATTCTCACTTTACTCCCTCAGAGAACCCGAGATATTTACAGCTGCGACCTCAATTATTGCCCTTTTCTATTCCCCCTCCCACTGCCTAGAAATAAAATCACCTCGCTAAAAAGTCATTATTTCCCATCAGGTTTAGGTGAAAAATTTAGTGTCTGAAAGCATCCACTGAAAAGCTGGAGAAGGTTGTAAATTGCTTTGAAATGAGACAAAATGATGTCTGCTTTGCCTTCTGAAGGGCAGCTCTTTGTGTAGGCGCTTTTGTGAAATTCTGTCTCCCACGCTACCCATTACAATGCTCACAACATTCACATATCTGATCCGGAGGAAATGTAGCTGGCGCTGAATTTATTCCTGTTACCTCCTGTCTTGAAGCAAAATGCCAGTGCTTCATGCAGAGAGGAGCCGTAAACATCAGCTGGGAGAAAAACCTTTATTTAAAGAATTTTTCACAAAATGAACTTCTGAAAATTAATATTAAGGAAATGGAAGTACTGTTTATGAAGAGTAACATTGATGGAAATAGATAGTTCCAACAATTAACTTCAAGTGCATCCGGGAACATCATCTCTACTGTGGTCTCATCTTTTTATGACATGCAGGTTACTGCACTTTGTAGGCTCACCGATTGTGTGCGTTCATAAAACAGATCTTAGTGCTCTTAAAGAGACATAATGTAAGCCAAGGATTTGATATAGTGCTAATAAAATTTTTAAAATTTTAAAACCTGCCAAATGGGTAAGATGTTTGCCCTATATTAGTGACTATCATTCTGATGTGAAACCTACTTTAATGACTACCTGACAAAGAAACCTTTTAAAGGAATGATTATCTTTGACATGAATATATTCAGTTACTGTTTATACAATGAAATCTTAACTAGCTGGTAAAAATGGCACAATATTACGACGAGTATAGAAAACACTACATAAAGAAAATGTAAAGGCTGCCTGAAGAGTTAATGACTAATTCTGTTATCTGGATTGGTTCTTTAGAGATGATTTGCTCTGAGAAAAGCTTGTGTTTTTGGTAATGTGGGTGCAATCTGTACATGTGAATTATACACGGGCCCTTATTAATGTTATGCATAAAATTATAGAAATTACCAAAGCAAGAAAGCTTTATGTTCACATTCTGCTTTCAGATACAAGGCAAGGTAGTTGTAATTTATAACCTAGTGATTACATTTTATATCTCAGAATTATAAAATAAGGGGAAAATGGGAAGTGCTTGCATGTGAATGTAATGATGCTTGAAAATGAAGGCTTGAATCATAAGCATTGCATCTTTCATCTTTAGGTAACATATTAAAGCAAAAGCAAATAACTCTTCTATTACACCACTGTCTAATTGCATTCAGAGAAGAGAATGGAAAAATGTAAATGGGTCATAAAATGTAGGCCATCATGACAGGTTAACATATTTATAATTAGCCTGAAGAAAAGTCCAGACTGTGAATTTGTGACTCTTTACAACCTAACAAAAGATAAGCAAGCAGGCAATCCATTCATTGTTCTCCATTTGCACTGAAGATAGGCAGTTTAAATTGGCTAAATGAAAGAACACTCTGTAGAATGTGGTTAAAAATAACAAAAGATGAAAGACTTCTCCATGGAGATTTTGAAGATAGAGAACATGCATCTATAGGTAAAAATTTTTCTGGTAGCTGAGGTACAAACTATCCACTTCTTGCCAGTGGTGTGATTCTATGGAAACCTTGTTTCTAAAATAATGCAATACTGCTTTGTCTCCGGTAGGTGGTGACACCTTTTGTGTTTAATCCAAATTAAATGCTTTTGATGCTGAGCCTCACTAATTCAGGAAGTTTCCATTACTGGTCCTTAGTGAAATCCAAATGAGGAAATGCATGTTCTTTGTGACTTCTAGTTAATCACAGAATGGGATGTGGGAGAGAAGCTGGGATATAGACCGAAGAGTTGGAAAATGGTTAAGAACACTGAATAACACAAAAATACTTTTAATCTTAAAAATTTAGTTAATTAAAAAAATTAAAGCTAGTGATTCTTTTTTTTTTTTTTTTGTACCAGGGATTGAACTCAGGGGGACTAAACCACTGAGCCACATCCCCAGCCCTATCTTGTGTTTTATGTAGAGACAGGGTCTCACTGAGTTGCTTAACACCTTGCCATTGCTGAGGCTGTTTTTGAACTCGCGATTCTCCAGTCTCAGCCTCTTAAAGTGCTGGGATTACAGGCATGCACCACCGCACCCAGCTAAGCTAGTGAATCTTAATCAGGGCTGCAATTAGAATCATTTCATGATTTTTTTAAAAAATACCAATGTCTGAGCACCACTGGGCCTGGGTAAGGTCCTGGCATAATTCTTTTATCAGCCATATTTGAAAACACAATTCTAGAACTTTTAAGGATTTGCTACAATAAATACTGCTTCAAAGAACTATTCTTTCTCTTCCTTTCCCCTCCTCCCCCACTCCTCTTCCTTCTTCTCCTTTTTAATGCTAGGGATGCTCTACCACTGAGCTACATCTCCAACCTTATTTATTTATTTATTTATTTATTTATTTATTTATTTATTATTTATCTTATCCTAAGACAGGGTCTTGCTATGTTGCCCAGGCTAGCCCCAAACTTAAAATCCTCCTGTCCCAGCCTCCCAAGTAGGTAGGATTACAGGCATACCATCAAGTCCGGCTGCTTCACAGTGATTTTTAAATATAAGACACAAGTAAATATTTTTATCTGCCATTTATGCATGGGCCTGTGAGTGCTATTATTTAGTGAAGGATCATTCTAAGAGCGAGAATCAGAAGCAATGCCATGCAGACCTGACTCCACCATCGATGTGGTGTGTGACAAGTTATTGTGCCATTCTAGGTTTCAGTTTTCTCATGTGTAAAGTCAGGGAGCTACCTGGCTTCCAAGGTCCTTATGATTTCCAGATTCTCTGGAAATATGTGATGGTTGTGCAGCTCTTTTGCAGGAATCTGTGTTTGAAATGTATTTCCCAACCAGGCACAGTGGTGCCTGTCAGTATTCCCAGTAGCTAGGGAGGCTGAGACAAGAGGATTGCCAGTTCAAACTCAGCCTCAGCAACTTAGGAAAGCCCTAAGCAACTTCGTGAGAACTTGTCTCAAAATAAAAAATGAAAAGGGCTGGAAATGTGACTCAGTGGTAAATTGCCCCTGGAATAAATTCCTAGTACAAAAAATAAAAACAAAATAAAAAGAAAGAAAAGAAATATATTTTCCAACTTCACAGTCACAGAAACGACCTTATAATATAGGGGATCAAGAAATCTTATTAACTCTATTCTTGTATCTTTCTCATAATTTAAAATGAGCCTATTTACTTATTTGAGTCACCTCATCAAGTTGTGAACAATATTGTAAAAGACTTTATACATGTAAAACTCAGCAAACATTTATTTGAGCACCCATGTTTCAGGCACTGTACTAAAATCAGTGACAGAGCAAAGAAAAAGAAGATGCAGTCCCCATAGTTTGATTTAAAAAAAGGCAAAGTGAATTTGAGGGGGGAAACCAAGTTCTCCTAGTCTCTAAATGGCACATGCCTTTCCATCAACACTCCCAAAACAATAGTGTCAACCCTCAGGGAAGTACTGTGAGAAATCTGTTCTTTTGCTAAATTTGCTTCACAAATAATTTCTGTAAATCCCCCAGGAGCACTTCCAAGCTACTTTCTGCATTGTGCCTGAGTTAGCCCTAAACCTTCAGATAAGTGTTTAGTATTACAGCTGAATGTTGGCTGTGCTCTAGGGAATTAAGGGAGAAGGTTGTGCATGCATCCAGCATGCAGCAGAAAATAGCAGCAGCAATATGAAAAAGGCATTTGCAGGACATCAAGAAACAGACTGTGCAGACCAGAGCTAACACATCTAGATCCGATGCCCAGACAATTGACCAGTGCCCATAAGTGGCTTGTTACTCTTAGAATCTTTCATCAGTATTAAATATAAGTAGGTATTTATTCAGTAACTGTCAAGCACCTGCTGTTACATTGGAGACTGCTCCATATGGCAGGTTTACCCAGGCTCTTCACACTATAGAGTGCTTACCCTTTCCTCTTTGGCTATAGCTAGGAGAAAGGAAAGTATTCCTCTCTCTGGTCATTCCCAGGCTTGTCTCCTTAGCAGGATGACCAAGAGTGGAAATATATAATACCTTCCCCATACCAAGCAGGTACCATTAAGTCTCAGGGTACAGACAAGGTCACGGTTTTAGTTTAAAGGACACATTTCAAAGTCTAGGTTACTCAATTAAAAAAAAAATGGTTTGGGTTGCCAACAGTCCAGCCAGGGTAAAGCTATTCCCAGACCATCCCATGTCATCATTCTAGCACGATGTTATAAGAAGGCCAGATCTGGTCTGGGATTGTGGCTCAGTGGTAGAGCGCTTGCCTTGCATGCGTGGGGCCCTGGGTTCGATCCTCAGCACCACATACAAAGCAATAAGGTAAAGACATTATGTCCATCTACAACTAAAAAAATATTTAAAAAAAAAAAAAAAAAAAAA
>PVHX01009883.1:0-30811 GCA_004024805.1 Geosciurus inauris | reverse complement strand
TAAAATACAAAATAGGGCTGAGGATGTGGCTCAGTGGTTGAGTGCCCTTGAGTTCAATCCCCAGTACCAAAAAAAAAAAAAAAATACATATCTCCTGGGGAGAGGACAAATTTCAGGGGCAAGATTAATTCATATTTAGGATTAAAAAAATACTTATCTCTTCAAGGACATCTCTTATTTCTTATCTCTTATTTGTCCTACTAAATATGCAGAATTTGCATTGGTCAATGTCTCATTTAACATCTCTATCTGAAGCTGTAGCTTTTAGGTTAATGGTGATTCAAATTTTTTTTCCAAAAAGCAATAGTTAAGCTTACAAAAGGATTCTGGTGATTTTCCCAAAGTAAAAAAATCTGTTCCAAACTTGAATTAATGTCTTACTACTAACACATTTTAAATGACGTGGAAAAACAAATGAGATTTCATTTGACGCCCTATTAAAGGGGTGAGAACCGGGTGTTACAGGAACAAATAGAAAGGCACTTATCCAGAGTAGAGGCAGGTGGGAGTAAAGACAAAGATCTCAAGATGAAGACCCCCTGAAGATTGCCCAGGAAACAAGTGAATGAGGGAAGGGAGATCAGGAGAGAGTGATCCAGACAGATGGAGCAGCACTTGAGAAGCCTTAAGGACTAGAGAAGGAGACTTAACTCATCTAGTTCCAAGTTTTCCATTCTGCTAGTATTTCAATAAAATTGAACCAGATGCATTAAAATAGGTTGGAAATAATCTAGAGCTTATCTAGCCTTTATTATCATTAAGAACACAAATACAGGGCTGGGATTGTAGCTCAGTGGTAGAGCGCTTGCCTTGCATGCGTGAGGCCCTGGGTTCGATCCTCAGCACCACTTACAAAGCAATAAAATAAAGACATTGTGTCCATCTACAACTAAAAAAATATTAAAAAAAAAAAAAGAACACAAACACAGATTGTGCTATAAATAGGACACCGGGTGTAAAGAAAATGGAGTCAATCAGGCTCCCTCACCCGGATGTCCCGGAAACGATGACTAAGATGCCTTATGTAAGTCAGGAACAACAGTGCATGTACATTCTTATATAACCACATGATATCATACTTGGCATAAGGCCAGCTTTATTACAATTCTGCATATAAGTTGAATGGGACTTTCTGCTGCACCCATCGAATAAAGGCATGGCTCCACATTTCTTCTGGATGCCATAATCTCAAGTCAACCTGCCTGGGACAGAGTGGCTACACTAAACTGGGATAATATGGCATCTTTCACGTGTATATAAGCTATCCTTTATTTTTTTTTTATTAGCACATTCTAGTTAAACATAGTAGTTGAATTTATTTTGACAAAATCATACATGCATGGAATTTGCTTTCCCTCCCCTCCTCCCTCCTCCTATTCTCCTTCCTCTGCTCTACTGATCTTCCTTTTGATCATGTATTTGTTTTTGATTGGTACTTTCCACATACACATAAAGATGAAATATTCTATGGTACATTTATATATGCATATAACATGGTTTTGTTAAAATAATCCCATATTTCCTCCCTATTCCCATCCTTCCTCCCTCCCTCTTGATCTCCTTCTTTACTTCACTCATCTTACCTATATATATTTTTATATTCCACCCTCACCATCTTTCTCTTATTTTGCTCTAGCTTCTGCATATGAGAGAAAATATTAGACCCTTGATTTTTTGAGTCTGGATTATTTCACTCAGCATTATGCTGTCCAGTTCCATCCATTTACCATCAAAAGCCATAATTTCATTCTTATTTAGGGCTGAATAAAACTCTATTGCATATATATATATATTCATTCATCTATTGATGGGCATCTGAGCTGATTCCATAATTTGGCTATTGTGAATAAATCAACCTTTAAATAGGACATTAGCACATCCTTAAATAGAACATCCTTTTGTATACTACCCAATATACAAAAAAATGCCTTTAATAACCTGGTCAATGATTACTTTTCATGAAAAGGAGCAAAAGACTTCAAACAAAGGGTTACATTACATTTTTGACAATACGTTGTGGGTTTCACCCAACATGATTTGTTTTGACATCGCCATTGCTCTTTGACATATGAGGATAATATGACCTCTCTGGTCAAGTCTGATATCATCTTGGACAATAGTAGGTCCAGTAGTATTATGCTAAGTAGATGTCTCTTTTGAAGTCCAACAAATTTATGAGATTGTTGCTGTCTTTGTTTACATATTTTGAATAATCCATTGCATTTATGATACATATACCAGTTATTCAAGTGAACAAATGCCAATGCCATTTTCTCTCTTTAATAGAAGTATAGTATTTGGAAACTAACCAATTGTGTTTATCTGTACCACCATTGAAACTGCCATAGGCACCACTGCCTATGGTTCAGGCACATTGGCTGTGCTCTATCTCTTTTATCTTTTATTTTCATTGCTGAACTTTGCCAAGTGGTTCCACTGTCTAATAGTTTGTTCTGACAACCCATTTTTTAATCTAATCATTTTGTAATGAGAATTTCATTATTTATAGCCAATCTGTAAACATACAACCCTCTTGCTTATTTTTCATCAGTGTTGTCAGTTTCAGAGGACACCTGTTTAGTCTTTTTCTTTTATGATGCCTGAGCATGGAATTCAGTATTAAAAAGGTATAACAAGTCATGGTGAAAGCACAGGTCATGACCTATCAACTAATAGGCACGAGTAGCAACAAGTTAAATTTTGTCAGGTAGTGGTGCAGTCCACCACAGCTTACTATGCATTGTCCTAGTGCCCTAGTTATAGTATAATTATTTTTGAACATTGACGATTTGGAATATAATGCATTCCTTGAAATCAAATGACAACCCAGGAGTCAGCTGCTGTGCTTGGCCCGAGCGGCAGCCAGGCTCAGTTACCCCAAAATTATAAAAGCAGGAAAACTCAAGACAAGGAAATCCAATAAAGCCAGTGATTTCAGTGACATGGCAAACTGGCCAGCACCAGGAGAGTTAGTGAGCACTGGGAAAACCTTTTTGTAGTCTCAGAGTGTTATCAGCCAAGGAAATAAGAAGCCACAAATTAGAAAAGATAAAGAAGAGAAGGTTGAAAAGAGGAGTAACAGTGAGAGCAAAGAGAACCAGGAAGCAAAAATAGATTGTCCTATTGAAAATGTCGGTGAGGGCGAGGCCCAGTGAAGCCGTCCATGAAAGAGAGCTAATACACACAAGCGGATACCACTGCACTTAGATGATGTAAGACCAGAGAGTCAGGAGAGACCTGGATCCAGGAACAGCTCTTGGTGTCAACCTGAAGCAAATAAATCATCCCATAATAACAGGAGAAACAATACATGAAGTTGGAGGTGAGGCAGAGAAAAAAGAGATGATCAGAATGAAGTGTCCAGTGTGAGGAGTGAGTGGGTAATGTCAGAGTTTCCTTCAGAGGCTGAGGAAGAGGATAAGGATGAGGAAGAGGACAAGGCAGAGGAAACCCTCTAGCGAACTTTGATTATTCATATGGTTACTGAGAACATGGTGAAAGGATGGATCAGCCATTTCAAACAGAAATGAACACCAGTATGATGTATTACTATGACGATGGTACGGGTGTACAGGTATATCCATTGGGAGAAGCATTGCTTGAAGAGTATATTAAGCATCAAATTGAATATTACTTCAGTATAGAAAACTTGGAATGTGACTTTTTTCTTCAGAGGAAGATGGATGGGCAAGGTTTCTCGCCTATCTCCCTGATTGCTGGATTTCACTGCATGCAGGCTCTTCCCACAAACCTCATTTTAGAGGCCCTGAAGGACAGCACAGAAGTAGAAGTTGTAGATGAGAAAAGGAGGGAAAAGATGATAGGATCAGAAAAATGGCCAATCCCAGGCCCTCCTCTTAGAAGTGTGCCACAAACAGACTTCTCTTGGCTGATCGATTGTCCCGAGTTGGTGCCAGGCCAGCCCCTTTGCTCACACACAGTCAAGGTGATGATCTACTGATGCCCTGGAGGTCATCTGATGAGAATGTGTTGTGATACAGGTGACTCACTGATACATATTGTAAATACTGGAGCAAACCACGCTGCAGAGATGGAAGCCTGCAGACTGTCTTCTGTGTGAGACTGTCCCCTCTGACCTCTGGGCAGCACAACAGTGGAGATGACCACCTCTGCCATGAGGAGAGACAGAACTGAGGACCACTTCTGGCATTCCAGGAGTTATTTGCTGTTTTCTGTGTGACTGGATTTAGGCTGCATGGCTACTTTTGAGAGGGAAGATAATTATTATCACTGTGAAAATACTGCAAAATACTGCAAAATACTGCAAACAAAATACTTTTGTTTCCAGGCGTATGTACTTGTGTCCAGGTCAATAAAACAAAGAAAGAGAGGACAGTGTAGGGTTTCCCAGCTTGCCAGGCCCTTGCCTGTTGATCTGCTCTTTGCCATAGTGAATATGACGTAACTCACGTGTTAGGATGTTTCACGTGGACCATGAGATTCATCGATGTGGACATTTAAGAGGTAAGAAATTGAAGAAATAAACAAGGGTATTTTTTCCATGACTATTCAAAATGCATTTTTGCTACACCAGTATAAATCTTGCTTGTCAGAAAAGCATTAATGAGCCTGGCGCGGTGGCGCAAGCCTGTAATCCCAGCACTTAGGGAGGCTGAGACAGGAGAATCGTAAGTTCAAAGCTAGCCGCAGCAAGGGCAAGGCGCTAAGCAACTCAGTGAGACCCTGTTTCTACATAAAACACAAAATAGGGCTGGGGATGTGGCTCAGTGGTTGAGTACCCCTGAGTTCAATCCCCAGTGCCAAAAAAAAAGAAAAGCATTAATGATGGACAGTTTCACAGAAATTTTTATCTCATATTTCTTTGTCAGCCCTGTACTTCTAATCCCAGCAAGCAACTTGGGCAAGTGTTTTTTTTGTTTTTGTTTTTTTTAATTTTTTTTAGTTGTTGATGGGTCTTTATTTTATTCATTTATTATTTATATGTGGTACTGAGGATCAAACCCAGTGCCTCACGCATGCTAGGTAAGCGCTCTACCACTGAGCTACAGCCCCAGCCCCTGGGCAAGTGTTTTAAAAGTTGTAGAAATGTGACATTGTTTGTTTGTTTGTTTGTTTTTTAAAGATATAATGGCTGAATGTAAATGTTAGATTTATTGTGTGAACTTGGGTCCTAGGTGACATTTTAACCAGCTTATGAACAATCATTAGTAAGTTGGGTAATATAGAAAATACTTTTTCCACAGGAGTTAATTGAGGTCTGTTAAGCTGGTGATGCCTATCCATTAACCATTTAGGCATTATTATAAAATTATAAGAACAAAAGAAAAAAAAGAAATGACAACCTAGTTCTAGAAAATATCCAGTTGAACATTTAATAAAGACAACTTTTGCAGTAAAGGTTAGGCCATTTTCACAATGAATTTTAAAATATTTTCAAACATTCTGATCATTCACCTATTACTTTTCTTAAAAGAATAAAATTCTAAATGCATAATATATTTCAAAGTTACCGTAAGTGGTATATTTGCTTAATGTAAGCTTTAAAAAAATATTTTCTTAGATGTAGATGAACACAATATCTTTATTTATTATTTTTATGTGGTGCCAAGGATCGAACCCAGTGCCTCACACACGAGATAAGCGCTCAACCAGGGAGCTATAGCCCTAGCCCTTATCCTAAGCTTTTAAAGGTGTCCTATGTATAGGATGATGGGACATAATCAATTATTAAAGAGGAGGCAACGTTTTTGTTGCGAGGGTATGGAGAGGTGACATTTGTGTTGTATGGTTTTGATATTCACACCTATTTCAAAGGCCCTTAAATTAAAACTCAAACGCTTAAACTTTTATTCTTGAAGATAATTTGTGAAACAGATACTCCCATCCTCTATCCTATTTTTAATCAGAATACAGAGAGCCAGGCGCGGTGGCACAAGCCTGTAATCCCAGAACTTAGGGAGGCTGAAACCGGAGAATCGCGAGTTCAAAGCCAGTCTCAGCAATCGTGAGGCGCTAAGCTCGGTGAGACCCTGTCTTTACATAAAATGCAAAATGGGGCTGGAGATGTGGCTCAGTGGTCGAGTGCCCCTGAGTTCCATCTCCAGTACCAAAAAAAAAAAAAAAAAAGAATACAGAGAACACTAGGGAGGGATGGTTAGCTTGAACTTAATGAACTTACACTTCATCAAAGATGATATAGTTTGTAGACTACATCAAAATGGGCATAAAACATCATTTCCTAAAGCTTTTTTCCTGGTATTTAGTATTTTCCTGTTAGATAGTAGATATTCTATATATATTTGACAAATAAATGAATAAATGGATGATTAAGGGGAGACCATGAAGGATTTTAATAAACTTCCTCAAATAAGTATTTTTTTTAAAAAAATGCACTTTATTTTTTACTTTTATTTTTAAAAGGCTTATTTTTAGAGCTTTTTTAGGTTCATATAAAATTGAGCAGAATGTATAGAATTTTTAAATGCTCCCTGCCCCTACACATGCATAGTCTCCCTGTTATCAATACCCCCCCACCAGATTGGTACCTTTGTTTCAACTAATGAATCTACAGTAACACATTCTACTCCAAAACTACAGTTTACATTAGGGTTCATCCTTCGTGTTTAGAATTGAATAGATTTGAATAAATGTATGATGATATGTATCCACCATTACAATATCACAGAAAATGGTCTCCCAACCCTAAAAATCCTCCTTCCACTATAATCCTTAGTAAACACTGACTTTTCAAACTTCCCCATGATTTTGCCTTTCTCATAATGTTATATAGTTGGAATCATATAATATTCAGCCTTTTAATATTGGCTTCTCTCACTTAGTGTTATTATATGCATCTAAATTTCCTCTACTTGTTGCCATATGTAGACAGCACATGTATTTTTAGGGCTGAATAATATTCTGTTCTCCAGATGTACCAGTTTATTGATCCAATCAAAGCATCTTATTTCTAAGCCTTCCAACATCCAAATTCAACTATCTTAATGAGATAATCTCATTATCTCATTTAATAATCATAACAACCCCTGAAATATAGCAAATAATTTCTATTTTATACTTGTGATCTAAGTCACATGAGAAAAATGTTCAGAAATAAGTCCCTACTATTTATTATAACCATTTTATGAGCTGAATTAAAATTTTCCAGTGTTTGTAACCAATGAAGAATTGGTTAGGAATTCTGGTTGATAAGATCTCAAATAGAGAGATATTATGTTCTCATGGCTTCAAAGGGAGTAATATAAACTAGGGACAGTTCCCTGCTCCTACCCCAGGAGAGAGGCACAGCTGGTTTGATGTGGTATGTAGTATGGTTTGGATTGTGATTTATTGTGCCACTGGTGTGCCATAGAAATGTGGTTCAAAAACAGTGGTTCATGTTTTGGTGCAGGAAATTTTGACATTTTTGAAGATAAAATATTTGAAGGAGTTCTTACCACCTCCAATAAGCTAGAAATTAGCATTTTTGAAATAACGTCATTGCAATTTTGAAATTTGAGGCTTCATTAATTACTTTTAACTCAGTGGTGGGGACTCTATAATCTTTTAATTGTAACCTACCAATAAAGCTTTCTACTCTTTTTAATGAAACATATTGCAAACAACTTGAAATATATAATTAATTAGCAATTAAGTAAAAAGGCTCTAGACAACTAATACTCTGTTGTGTAGATAAAAGCAGATAAATTCTGCATTACAAATTAAGTCTTGGGGCTGAGGTTGTGGCTCAGTGGCAGAGTGCTTGCCTTGCATATGTGAGGCACTGGGTTCAATTCTCAGCACCACATAAAAATAAAAAAAATAAAATAAAGATCCATCAACAACTAAAAAAAATTTTTTTGAATTGTCTTATGTTAAATTTATCTTCTTTCTTAAGATTGTGGGTAAGTCAGAACAGAAATATTTTTAAATATCAAAATAATATATTGTGGAGGCAAGAAATACAGATATTTTCCTGACATTGGACATGCAAAATTTAGCTTGAAATACTCTGAGAATACACTCTTTGAAGATAGTGTTCTATATCTGAGGGTTTTTAAATACATTTTTTAATGTTCTTTGTCAAAAATTCCAGTGACAGGGTAGTAGGCAAGTCATTTGGCTTTTGTCAACCTCAGATTCTTCACCTACAGAATTCATACACACGTACACATTTCATAGTGTGGACTACTGGCTGCATTGGCTCTGCCAGGTCCTAGCTATGTGACCTTAGGTAAGCCGTTTCTCTCATCTTCAATTTCTTTATCTATAAAACCAAAAGGCTATATTTCTATTCTCAAGCAGAGAGAGATTGTCTTCTCATGTCTTAATGAGAAGTACCCACTTCTAGGTTTCTTCTAGATAATACAGTTAAGTACACAGCAGGGAGCAAATATCTTAGACATTGTATATGTTCCATTAATAAAATTTCTCATTTTATAGATACAAAGTACTAATTTTTTAAGTTATAAACTTTGCCAAAAGTAAGACCTGTATTTCCTATATCAGAAGTAATTGTCCTCTACCTCAGATTTCCCACCAACACTTTGTTCACACTTATGGACTAGCCTCTTCTATAGTCAGAAATGATGTTTCTGTAGATAGAAACGTGCGAGGCTGTCTTTCTCATTGGGTTGTAGATTCTGAAGGGTGGAGTTCATATATTTTATATAATTGAATCCCCAGCTACAATTGCATTGTCTGTGTATACTTACCTTTTCAGGAGAAATAAGATGTCAGTCAACAGCTCATCCTGTAATCTAGATGTACCATTGAGTTGTTCAATAGAACAACTGGAAGAGCATCTCTACCTAATGTGTCTCCAGTTAGGGCTCAGCCATCCTAGGCTGAATGCTAGTGGGGGATCCCATAGGGAGCTGCAGGGGCTTCAGGATGAGACCCTCCAGGGAATGCAAAGCAGATTTTTGCTTTGGTGATCTCCAGGAGGAAAAAGGTAGCTGTGATTCCTGATGTTATCCTGATTGCTAAAGTCCTGCGTCTTCTTAGAACTGACCCATCAGATCCCACCTTTCCTCGTACCTATCTGCTCTTCTCAGAGGATGTTTGAGATGGAATTTTGAGATCTGAAAATTTTCTGTAAATTCTATTTCTGCTAGTAAATATTCCCTTCTAAACACAATGCTTACATACAAACGCACATAACCACACACACACCATCCTCTTTTTCAGTCCTGACCTGAGCTATAACTGTGCTCTTTACAATATCACTTTAACAGTGTGAAACTGCATGAGAATGAAATTTCATTGGAAGAATGTGTCATGTGACATGTTTATTGTAATGCACAGAAATATCCATTCTAGAAGCAGGTGGTATTTTAAAAAAGCAAATAACCCAATCAATAAATGTACAAAAACACTTCACAAAAGAAGAAATACACTTGATCAACAAATATATGAAAAAAGGTTCTCTAGCAATTAGAGAAATACAACTCAAAACTACATTGAGATTTTATCTCATTCCAATCAGAATGGCAATTATCAAGAACACAAATAACAAAAAATGTTGGTAAGGATATGGGGGGCAAAGTACACTCAAACACTGTTGGTAGTACAGCAAATTAGTGCAACCATTCTGGAAAGCAGTATGAAGATGCCTCAAAAAACTAGGAATGGAACTACCATATAACCCAGCTATCCCACCCCTCAGTATATACCCAAAGTATTTAAAATCAGCATACTATAGTGATAGCCACATCAATATTTATAGCAGCTCAATTCATAATAGTAAAGCTATAGAGCCAAACTAGGTGCCCTTTAATAGGTGAATGGATAAAGAAAGTGTGGTATACACAATGTATTACTCAGCCATAAAGAAGAATGACATTAAGGCATTTGCCAGTAAATGGATGGAACTGGAGACTAAGTTCAACTGCTAAGTGAAATAAGCCAGGCCCCAAATGTCAAAGGTTGAATGTTTTCTGATATGCAGAAGCTAATCCAAAATGAGGAGGAAGGGGTAAAAACTAAAAATAAAAAATGTTCAAAAAACAAGAAAAAGAGAAAAAAGCTAGAGGAGAGGGAATTTCTTCAAAATAGAGGAAAGATCAGTAGAATAGATGAAAGGGGTTGAGGAGGAAGAAGGAACTGGAAAAGGGAAAAACAGTGGAACGAATTTGACCAAACTTTCATTCATATATGCAGGCAGGGATATATCACAATGGATACTGGCATCACTAATGAAAAAGAAAAAAAAAAAGTAAACTGTAAGTGATTGAAGCGGGATTGGTGAAGCAGAGGGAGGGGAATGGAGTGGGGAGTACCGGGGACTGAATCTGAGCATGTTGAGTTCCATACTTTTGTAATTATGTCAAGGTGTATCCTGGTGTTGTATCATAACTAAAAAGAATAACAGAATGTACATAAAAATAAAAGTATATACATAAATAACTCTATTTTTCAAGAGATCCTCTTGACAAACAATGCAAAAACCAATATATATTAAGTCTTTGCAACTAAAAAATTATTGTGAAGACTAATTTACCCAGTATTATCAAACTGTGAATAATCATGTTTTAATTTGCCCCATAATTAAATCTTCCATTTTTTAAAAGTGTCAAAGCATTTAAAGTATTAAATAGTTTAAAGTATTTTTTCTAAAATATATGGTCTATTTCCCCTGACTTCTGAAACTATGTGCCACAAACCAAACTTAACACCTTCTAAATGATACTGGAACATCATTGTAGGCATCAAATAATATGCTGTACTATAAATAGAGATCTTTTCAGGAACAATATTAAGGCATGCAGAGCTAAAAGGACCCAGAGTATATTCTTTTTTTTTTTTAATTTTTTTTTTAGTTGTAGATGGACACAATGTCTTTATTTTATTGCTTTGTATGTGGTGCTGAGGATCGAACCCAGGGCCTCACACATGCGAGGCAAGTGCTCTACCCCTGAGCTACAATCCCAGCCCCAGAGTATATTCTTGTTCAACTATTTACTTATTATAAATATTTTTAAAAATCTTGTTCTCTTAATGGTTTAATTGTCTTGAGTCACTTACTATTGCCTTGTAATAAACCTCCTCAAACTTAGTGGCATTTTTTAAAAAATCATTTTTTGTACTCTTGGATTCTATGGATCAGGAAAGGGCATGTGGTAATGGTTCTTCTCTGCTCCACAATACTTGGTGCCTTAGCTACGAAAACTCAAATGTTGGGGCCAGGGCTATAGCTCAGTGGTAGAGTGCTTGCCTAGCATGCATAAGGCACTGGGTTTGATCCTCAGCACCACATAAATATAAACAAAATAAAGGTATAAAAAATACAATAACATTATTTTTTAAAAAGACTCAAATGTTTAGGAGTGACCCTAATATCTAAGGTCAAGAATAGCTGGTACTAGAGGCTCTAGTTCACCTGTTTGGTGCCTGGGCTAGAAAAGCTGAAGTGTGAACTCAATCACGACTGTTGGCCACAACACCTACACCAGACCTCTTCCCATGGCTTCAGATTCTCACAGCCTGGTGCCTGGTGTCCAGATGGAAAGCTTCCAGAGGATAAGTGTTCCAAGAGAAATATATAGACGTTTCATAGCCTTTGCTCACAACCTCAGAAATCATGCAGCACCACCCTAATAGTAACAAGAAAGTCATAAGGTCAGCTCTAGATTCCAGGGGACAAGATTTGGGCTCCATTTCTTGATGGGGCAGAAACAAGTTTACTCCAGGGAAGAGTTTGTGGGACAGGAACCATTGCTATGACCATCTTTGGAACATTTTTTATTATTATTGACCAGTCTTCTTATAGACTTCCTTCACACTGAAGGTATACTTTCTGTGCTGAAATAATATGAATTAACTAGTTAACAAAAACTGAATACAAAGTCTGAACATGCAGGGCTGGGGGTATATCCCTGGGTTCAATTCCAAGCACATACACAAAAATAAATAATTAATTAATATATAGTCATTTGGTTGAGGACTAGCAACTGTCTTGTGTATTAGGAGACTGGACTTCAATACACCGACATTATGGTAGACATTCTGTCTCACTATGTTCAAATAGGATAGGATGAATGTTGTGGATGGATCTATGCCCCCACCAAATCCACATGTGTAACTTCTCTTTAGAGATAAAGCCTTTGAGAAGGTAGTTAAGGCTAAATGAGGTCATAAGAGTGGCACCCTAAGCCATTAGGACTGATGTCCCCTACGGGATGTGCATGCATGGGGGAAAGCTGTGTAAGGACAGGAAGAAGCGTTGTCTTCAAGCCAATGAGAGAGAGGATTCCAGAGAGAACAGCCCTGCTGACACCTTGATCTTGAGCTTCTGGCCTCCAGAACTGTGAGAAAATAAGTTTCTGTTGTTTAAGCCACCCAGTCTATGGTGTTTTGTTATGGCTGTGCTTGCTGGCCAACACACTGCATAAATGACTTCCCAAAGGATATGTCTCAGGCCTCTGGCCATACTACTGCTCTCACACATGCTCTCTATACCCTCCCCAGATAGTTGTACTTTTCTATGTTGCTTCCTATACTGTTCCTTTTATCTAGAAGATTCTTTCCTTCGTGTCTAGGCCTACTGACTCATCCTTCAAGGATCAGCTCAGATGTCATCTTCTCTCTGTTTTATCTGATTGACCAACCAGGTGGCACTAATCACTCCATTCCTGTGCACATACCTGGATTTTGTCCTTTTTAATGTTGAATGAAAACTAACCACCTCTGAGCCTCTCTTCCTTCAACAGCATGAGGTGTTTGAAGGAAGAATTGCATCTTGGTTCCCTCCATTTTCCGGCCCAATCCCTGACACTTTATTAGTGGCCAGTATGTATCTGCTGATTTAATACATCACACTTAGAAACTCATAAAATTTAAGAACCAGAAGGCACTACTCTTAGTCTGTTTTCTATTCCCATAACTGGATTATAGGCCAGGTAATTTATAAGGAAAAGAGGTTTATTTGGCTCTTGTTCTTAAAGCTGGAGAGTTCAAGATTGGGTAGCCCAAGCCGGGTGCAGTGGTGCATACCTGTAATCCCAGCAACTTGGGAGGTTCAGGCAGGAAGATTGCAAGTTCAAAGCCAGCCTCAGCAATTTAGCAAGTCCCTAAGCAACTCAGCAAGTCCTTGCCTCAAAATAAAAAAATAAAAAGGGCTAGAAATGTGGTTCAGTGGTTGTGTCTCTGAGTTCAATCCCCAGTACCAAAAAAAGATTGGGTAGCCTATATCTGGTGAGGTCCTCTTGTTGGTGGGGACTGGAGATTCCCAAGGTGGCACAAGACCTCATTTAACCTCAATTACCTCACAAAAGTTCCCACCTCCAAATGCCATAGTTGAATTAAGTTTCCACCCTCTTAATACTTCCCAGTAAGGATTAAATTTCAACACAGGTTTTGGTGGGAATGTTCTAACCATAGCAGCACCTATGATGATCTAATACAGACTCTCATTTCACAAGTGAATAAAACACGGTCTGACAAGATTGTTTCAGACAGATATTCCAAGGGAAATCACTACCACCGTGCGAGTTAGCACAAAAAGGCATCCTGAAAGGTAGTAATTTTAGGGGATGATTGAACAATTGAAAAGGCATGAGCTCATGGAACCTGCCACAAAAGGGAATGTGCTGCAGACATTGGGTGGGGCACACAAGAAGATCTGGAGACAGGAGTGTCTGACTAAGTAAAGAGAGAATTGAACTGATGTGCATGTTGAAAATGTGTTACAGTAATTGGGAAGGTCTATTCATAAATCTTCAAAGCAACTATAAATTTTATTACTTTTATTATATATATCTCCCAGTTTCCCCTAATTTTTGATGCAGAGGTTAGAAACATAAGTTGGGACTTTTTTAAAAATGCAGATTCCTTCATTTTCTGAGTAAAACAGAATTGTGCTGCATGCATATCCTGTTTTTTCCTAACTGCAGATAGGCTAAACTAATAGAATCACATTTCCCCTTTATTATCAGTATTCCCACCCAATCATTCCTTGAGTCAGAGCAAAAAGTATTGAGTACCACTTTACAAATCATTTTCCTGCCAAACTGCAGAAGACAAGCGGGGCTGATCCACTTCCCTTATTCTTCTTCCCACAGACATGTTTTCCTTTGATCCACCGTGGGGGCTGGGGGAGGGGAGAGTTGGTGAGGATGCTAAGGGTTGTGAAGGTATGATTCCTCTCTTGTCTCCTAACACATATTGACAATTTGGACTCCGGAAAATAATATGTAAAAGTGAGGTAGGATAGAAAGAATTAAAATACAAACAAGTAGAAAAGAAACATAACAGAAAGACAAGAAATTAAGATTTAATTCAGAAGTTCTGCGTACTTTTCCAGGTCTGTCACTCCTTAAGCCAGTCACTTTCCAGGCCTGTTACTCCAGATTCCTGGAAAATCTGTAAATCTACTTGTGCACTGTTAGTTAACCCTCCAATAAATAGATTAAGAGAGATACAATGTTTTAAGAAACCTATATTTTAGGGGAGTTTCCTGCACTGTCAATTGATCAGATAATGAAGATCACATCAGCCTCAGAATCCTGAGACTAACCAGACCACTAGAACTCATCTTGAGATCACCATACTGAAATTATTCCTACGTACCTTTCTGTAACCACCCTTCACCAGCTTCCTTTAAAAGAAAATCTGGGGACCCCAAAACGCATCTCTCACTCTCAAGATGGTCTGCATTCTCCCTTAAATGTGTAGCCACTTTCCTAAATTAATCTTTGTCTATGTCTCTGACTGGCAAGTGCTGAAATTCTTCATCACATAAGCCAAGAACCCTGCTGGTCCTGAACGGAGTTCTCCCTTCCCTCCTTTGACCCTTCTTCAGAGACATCTCTTTTCCCATGACAAAGGGGCCTATTGCCTTCTGTTTGGGGGGATGGGTTTTTTTTAAAAAGAGAGATCAAAAAAATAATAGAACAGCAGAAAATATGCTCAAATCCCATATTTTCATTATGGAGAAATTCATGGTAATGTTAATCAACACCTAAATAACAACACAGGGGGTTGTTGTGAGCCTTTAGTCAGATGACACAGAAAAGAGCTTAGTTCAATGCCTGGTGCTTTGGGAGTGCTTACAAAACTGTAAAATGTTAGGTGCAAACACTGGCTATCAGTTTCATTTGGCAGCATCAATTTCCAGCAGTGTGAACTTGGGATAATTATTTACCTGTATGAATCTCAGTTTCTCTGTATGAACCTCAGTTTCTCTATTTGTCAAATGCAGACTGTGATGCTTTTCTGTAGAGTGTTTGGTAAAATGATAGGGGGAAGGGGCACAGTGCTTCCTGCACTTCACAAAGATGGGTTTCCTTTTGCCTAATATTCTTACTCCAAACTTCCTTTTTCTTTTCTTCTCTTTTCTTTCTTTCTTTGCTTGTTTTTCTCACATGAAATGATGAATCTCTCTCTTAACCATAAACTTAATAACAAAAGGAGAAACCTCCTCCCCCATCATGATCATTTGCACTTTTCTTTGCTTATTGGGGTCACTAAGAGATCTATATTATGTAGAATCTGGTGCAAGATTAAGGAGTGACTTATCCTGAACAAGAAGAGAAATTTGTCTTCATGAATGGTTACGTCCTGAAAATGTTAGGTAAGTAACAACACCCAGAGATGAAATGTTTAATGGTGTGTTTATGCCCCAGCTCATATTCACACAGTTCTGTTGGATGAGGTTGATCCCAGTGAGGATACCTACAGGTGTCAAACTTTAGAGCCTCTAGCTTTCCACACTTTGTAGGAACCTTTGGTCAACTCTTATGCCTGAGGAAAAGGAGAGTTAACTCAAGGGTTAATCATTTGAAAAACGTAACTACTGCATTTTAGAAAGCAATCATCAGAGTGGAAGGTTGAAAGGAATGTCAAACTGCAGATAAGCTATTTGCACTTCCAAGACCTGGGAAGCTTCCTAGGTCTCTGCTAAATCGGGAACTTCCAAAAGTGACTCCATTTTTATCTCTTGTCTGTTTGAATGAAAGTGATAGATATCCAGTTTCCTAAATCCTCCTTTTCCTTAACTGTACACAAGAATTAACGGTAATAAACGAAGATTCTGTGGTGTATTAAGCACAAGTTGTCTTTGGTAATGGAAAGAAAATTTCATAAGAATTGAGGATTTTAGAGTTTACAGGGGACATAATCCAGAATGAGAGAAAAAGCTTTGGAAATGCAAGAGTGTCCCCTCTGAAAAGGGCACTGAAGTGAAAAAGGAAACATCAGAGGGAAAGGAGGAAAGGACGGGGGCAGAAGCAGATGATTCAGTCTGAGGGGGCTGGGGTGAGCACTGTGGGCCGGGCTGTCTAAGTGTGAAGTAGGCAGGCGGTTATGACTAGCATTGAATGGAAGATAATTAAAAGCAAGTCGGCACCAGTAACTGCCTGGGAGGAGGAAAGAATATGTCCAGAAAAAGCAGCTCTTTATTTCAATGCTGAATTAAAACACCTACCCATTTGGGGCTTGAGAATTTCATTTTAAAATGAAAAAATATTTGACAAAAACAGAATGGAGGTGATTGTGGAATTGAATATGCTTTCTTCTAATGGTTTTGAGGGTTCCTGGGAGGCTTTCAAAATGGTAAACCTGTGTTGGACATGCTTTCTTGGAAAGGAATACATATTTTAAAAACCAGTCATTCTATAAAAGAAGAAGTATTGCTGTAAGAAGTCATGCACAAGTTATCAAGTTTCAATTTGGGATCAGCTACACACATACATTTCTGAATTGTGAGAGAAAGGACTGGAACTGCACAGCTTCCACCATCCTTTAAATAGCTTTCTGTATTAAAGAGCATTATAATTAAACTGCATCAAGTGTCACTGCAGAGAAGCTTCTAAATTATGGGTCTGAGAGGGGGCGAGAAATGCTATTTGATTGCTTGACAATCAAACCCAGAAGATGTTCACATGCATAACCCAGACTTATTGTAATTATATCAGATGCAGAAGAAGTGGGAGGAATAGGAGTAGCTTTGAATTCAATAATCACTTGTTTATCTCTCTTTCAAAAATAATTTTTAACTATTCATAAATACTCCAGGAATGCACATTCACAGAGCAGTTTTGTATAAAAAAAGACATTTTAGCAAGTAATCAGTCTTTTCTCTGGGTCCCAGAAATAGGTTATGGGGAAAAAATGAGGATGGATACCTTAAAAGAATACTCAAGATGTAGAATCTAGTACATTTAACTATTTATCAAGTGCTTTACTTCAAATATCATGTTAGAAGTGACATCAGAAAATCCATCTGAAATCCATATTTTGCCTCCATTTAACCCAACTTTCCCCTCTCATCAAACTCCTTTTGCAAGATGGAAAGGGAAGGGTAGGAAAAGCCATCAGAAAACTGCTCAGAGAATTCAAAACTTTCCTTGTCTGTCTCTTTTTTAAAAATTTGTTTTAATTAGTTATATGTGACACCAGAATACATTTTGACTCATTGTACACAAATGGAGAACAACTTCTCATTCCTCTGGCTGTACACGATGCAGAGTGACACCATTTGCACAATCATACATGTACATAGGGTAATAATGTCCATCTCATTCCACCATCTTGCCATAACCCCTCTCTTCTCCTCACTCCTCTCTGCCCAATCCAAAGTTTCTCCATTTTTCCCTTCCTGCTCCCCATTATGGATCAGCATCCACTTATCAGAGAAACCATTTGGAGTTTAGTTTTTTGGGATTGGCTTACTTTGCTCAGCATAATATTCTCCAACTCCACCCATTTATCTGCAAATGTCATAATCTTATTCTTCTTTAAGGCTGAGTAATATTCCAGTGTGTATACATATCACAGTTTCTTTATCCATTCATCTATTGAAAGGCATTTAGGTTAGTTCCACAGTTTAGTTATTGTGAATTGAGCTGCTATAAACATGATGTGGCTGCATCACTGTAATATGCTGGTTTTAAGGCCTTTGGGTATAAACTGAGGAATGAGATAGCTAGATCAAATGGTGGATCTATTCTAAGTTTTCTGAGGAATCTCCATACTGCTTTGCATAGTGGTTGCACCAATTAGCAGTCCCACCAGCAATGAATGAGTATACCTTTTCCCCCACATCCTTGGCAACACTTACTTTGCCTGTAATCTTGGTAATTGCCATTCTGACTGGAGTGAGATGAAATCTTAGTTTTGATTTGCATTTCTCTAATTACTAGAGATGATGAACATTTTTTCATTTGTTTGTTGATTGATTGTATTTCTTCTTCTGTAAAGTGCATCTGTTCAATTTCTTAGCCTATTTATTGATTGGGTTATTTATTTTTTGGGTGTTAAGTTTTTTGAATTCTTTATATATCCTAGAGATTAGTGCTGTATCTGATGTGTACATGGTAAAGATCTTCTCCCATCTGTAGGCTCTTTTTTCACATTATTGATTGTTTCCTTTGCTGAGAAAAAGCTTTTTAGTTTGAAGCCATCTGATTTATTGATCCTTCATTTTATTTCTTGCACTTTAGGAGTCTTGTCAAGGAAGTCAAGTCCTAAACCAACACGATAAAGATTTGGCAAGACATAACGATTGTAAATATATATGCCCCAAGCCGAGTGCAGTGGTGCATGCCTGTAATCCCAGCACTTTGGGAGGCTGAGACAGGAGAATCATGAGTTCAAAGCCAGCCTCAGCAAGGGCGAGGCACTAAGCAACTCAGTGAGACATTGTCTGTACATAAAACATGAAATAGGGCTGGGGATGTGGCTCAGTGGTCGAGTACCCCTGAGTTCAATTTCTGGTACCAAAAAAATAAAAATAAAAAATATATATATATATAAATTAAAAAAATATATATATATACCCCAAACAATGGAGCATCTACGTACATCAAACAAACTCCTCAATTTCAAGAATCAAATAGACCTCAACACAATAATATTGGGTGACTTTTTAATGCACTTCACTCATCACTAGATAGATCTTTCAAACAAAAATTAAACAAAGAAACTATAGAACTCAATAATACAATAAATAATTTAGATTAATAGACATATGCAGAATATTTCATCCATCAATGAGTGAATACACTTTCTTTTCAGCAGCACATGAATCCTTCTCTAAAACAGACCATATGTTATGCCACAAAGCAAGTCCTAGTAAATACAAAACAGTAGAGATGCTACCCTGCATTCTATCAGATTGTAATGGAATGAAATTTGAAATCAATGATAAAATAAAAATAGAAGCTACTTCAACACCTGGAGACTAAACAATATACTATTGAATGAACGATGGATAGCAGAAGATATCATGGAGGAGATAAAAACTTTCTTAGAGGTAAATGAGAACACCAATACAACATATCAAAATCTCTGGGACCACAGTTTCTTTATTCAGTCATCTATCGAAGGGCATCTAGGTTGGTTCCACAGTTTAGCTATTGTGAATTGAGCTGCTATAAACATTGAAGTGGCTGCAGCACTATGGTTTGCTGTTTTTAAGTCTTCTGGGTATAGACCAAGGAGTGGGATAGCAGGCTCAAATGGTGGTTCCATTCCAAGTTTTCTAAGGAATCTCCATACTGATTTCCAGATTGGTTGTACCATTTTGCAGGTCCACCAGCAATGTGTGAGTGTGCCTTTTCCCCCACAACCTCGCCACTACTTATTGTTGTTTGTATTCTTGATAATTGCCATTCTGACTGGCATGAGATGAAATCTTAGGGTAGTTTTGATTTGCATTTCTCTGATGCTAGAGATGTTGAACATTTTTTCATATGTCTGTTGATGGATTTTATATCTTCTTCTGTGAAGTTTGTGTTCAGCTCTTTGGCCCATTTATTGATTGGGTTGTTAGTTTTTTTGTTGTTAAGCTTTTTGAGTTCTTTATATATCCTGGAGATAAATGCTCTATCGGAATATTACTCAGCAATAAAAGAGAATAAAATTATGGCATTTGCAGGTAAATGGATGGAGTTGGAGTTACTTCACATGCTAAGTGAAGTAAGCCAATCTCAGAAAACCAAATGCCGAATGTACTCATTACGGATGCTGATCCATAATGTGGGGAAGGTCATGGGAACAATGGTGGAACTCTGTTCACAGGGGTGTAAGGGGGGAGGGAGCATGGGGATAGTAAAGGTGGTGGAATATGATGGTCATCATAGCCCTAACTTTATGTATGACTGCATATATGTTGTGATTCTGTACAACTTACAACTAGAGAATTGATATGTTATCCTCTATCTATATACAATGAATCAAATTGCACTGTTATCATGTAAGCCTAAATAGAACAAATAAATAAATTAAATATGAAATAAAGAGAAAAAACTATATTATATACAAAATATTAGTCCTACTATCAGTCAACATCTTATCTTTAATATTTTGTCATTAAACATTCTTAGAAAGCAAAAAAAAAAAATCTCTGGGACACTATGGAAGCAGTGCTAAGAGGAAAGTTCATTGCATAAACCTCATTCATTAAAAGGATAAAGAGTCAACAGATAAATGACCTAACCTTATATTTCAAAGTCCTAGAAAAAGAAGAACAAATCAATAGGAAAGTAGAAGACAGAAAATAATTAAAATCAGAGCTGAAATCAATGAAATTGAAACAAAAGAAACAATTGAAAAAATTAAACAGATGAAAAGTTGGTTCTTTGAAAAAGTAAACAAAAATGATAAACCCTTAGCCACACTAACAAAAAGGAAAGAGAAAAACTCAAATTACCAAAATTTGTGATGAAAAAGGAAATATCACAATGGACACTATTGACATACAGAAGATAATTAGAAACTCTTGAAAATTTCAAATCTCAGGGACATTGACAAATTCCTAGAGACATATGATTTACCCAAACTGAATCAGGAGGACATACACAATTTAAACAGATCAATTTCAAGCAATGAAATAGAAGACACCATCAAAAGTCTATCAAACAAGAAAAGCCTAGGAACAGACGGATTCTTAGCCCAGTTCTACAAGATCTTCAAAGAAGAACTAATACCAATACTACTCAAATTATTCCATGAAATAGAAAAGGAGAGAACCCTTCCAAACCCATTCTATGAGGCTAGTATCACCCTGATACCAAAACCAAAGACATATCAAGGAAAGAAAACTTCAGACCAATATCCCTGATGAACATATATGCAAAAAGTTCCTTGCCTCCTAAATAGGCCCAAAGGATGACTCTTGGAAAGAAGCTGAGGATTTCTTACCCTGCCACACCTCTCCAGTTGGATGCCCTAGTGAGCAGTAAATATGGCAACAACTGTCAATACCTGGCTGGAAAGCATGCAAAGCTAAAACTGGCAGGCTGGGAAGGAAGGCAGTACATTTCTCATGATCCCTCCTTATTGAAAGATGAAGATCACAAACTATACATAATGCATGGGTTATATGTCTAACAAAATCATACTGCCTTCTGAATTGACCTCTCTCCTAACATTTTTTCCATATTTTTTATTGGTGCATTATAGTTGTACATAATGGTGGGGTTTGTACATACACACAATATAACAATATAATTTGGCCAGTATCAGTTCCCAGTATTTCCGCTTTCCCTCCCCTCCTCCCTCCTCCTTGTCCCTTTTCTCTACTGATCTCCCTTTAATTTGTATTAGACACCTACCTCCCACTTTTCTTTCCCTTTTATCTCTCTGGCTTCCACATATAAGAGAAAACATCTGACCTCGATCTTCTGAATTTAGCTTATTATGCTAAATTAGCATAATGTTCTCAAGTTCCATCCATTTTCCTGCAATGGACATAATTACATTTTTCTTTAAAACTGCTTTGTGTATATATACCATTTCTTCTATTCATCTGTTGATGGACACTTAAGATGGTTCCACAATTTGGCTCTTGTGAATTGTGCTACTACAAACATGGATAAGCATATATGGTTAGAGTATAATGACTTTAATTCTTTAGGATAAATATGGAGAAGTGGCCTCTCCTAACATTTAATCAGGTCTCGTAGTAGTAGTAAATAAAGATTCATTTAGTATAATAGTCCATCTCACTTAATGAGAAAAGTACATTTCTCCAACTCTCAGATTTGGAGAGGTTTCCCTTCTCCTGGGTATTTTTTTAAAATATTTTTTAGTTATACATGGACACAGTGTCTTTATCTTGTTTATTTATTTTTATGTGGTGCTGAGGATCGAACCCAGTGCCTCACACGTGCGAGGCAAGCGCTCTGCCACTGAGCCACAATCTCAGCCCTCCTGGGTATTTTTTATTCTAGATTCTCATTCCTGGCTTTCTGTACCAATTAACATTTTTTTAATAGATGAATGAGGGAAATGTAGGATATATTCAACAACGCTAAGGTGGCTAAAAATGATGTTGAGTAGTTCTTTCTAAAGAGGGAGTTTTCTAAACAAGTTCACACAAAGTATTATGGTGTAGATGCCTGCCAGTCACTACCAGTCACAGTTTTCATCCCAGTAAGGTAAAGATATTTCTATAGGTTAGAGATATCTAAAGAGAGTTTCAAGGGACCTGGGATGCAGTAGGTCCTTCATCTCTGGGGGTGTTCTAGCACTTCTTGGCTAAATGAATTTGAAACCTCCCAGAATCGGTTTCTCAAATGAAGATGTACATTCAAGTAGATCAATTGGCAGGAAAGACTGGTAGGAAATGGAAAGTGAGATGAGGAAAGGACACCAGGCATAAAGGATACTTTATCACACAGGAGTCTACTATGGTAACAGGGACTAAGCTCCCTTAGGAATTCTAGGGACCAGTGTATAATATGCACCTTACTTACGCAGCTCCCGTGGACTAAGGAAGCTGGGACATCTATACATAAATTTCCATCAGTTGAGATAGATAGCTGTTCTAGGAGGGGCATTTTAATCCCCTGCCCCTTCTTGCCTGCCTGGTGACAGTGTGGCACAGCAGGAGCTAAGGGTTGGAGAAATCCTGTAACCAAGAAATACTGTGCTGGTAGCCAGAAGTCAGAGTGCAACATGGAACCCGTGAGTGAGAAGACTTTGAGAGTATCTGATCTCCTAGCTAAAAGCTCAGGAAGGCTAATAGAGAAAAGATATTCCAGTATGATGACTCAAGGGCTGAATCATGCCCAGACATATGTATTTATTGGCTTTTCGTAGCGTTTGTTTTTTTAGATTGAATTACCATAGGCACCACTATACCCTCTTCAGTTTGCCTCAGGCACCATTGCTGTGAACTGGCTAGATTAACACATTTAAATATCCGGTCTGTCTGCTCTGGAGTTTGCCACCCCAGGGAAATTCAAATCTAAGATGACGGGAAGGTCTGGAGAATCTTGAAAGCTACTGCCAATTGTGAAATTCTATGATGCGAGACTAAATGATCACTAAGTCATCTTTCAGCAATCACCTTCCATGATTTAATTCTATGCTGTCTTTTTAAATATGCTCGCAAATTCCTTAAGGGCAATAGTATAGGTCTATAAATACTCTTGATTTATCAAAAGGAAGTTGTACATTTATAAATGCTAATCAATAGAACAATATGCATGTATACATTTACTACTAATGTTATTATTTGCACTGTGCAAGGGTAATTTGAGCCAACACATCAGAATAGATTATCAAGAGAAACTGCCTGGTATTCCCCAGGCTCAATTTAAGCTCTACAGTCATACTTCAGCGAATTTGTTAAGACAAGCATGAACACTTAGATCAAAAAGAAAGATGACCTTGGCAAAGAACATTAAAACTAAAGCTTTTTAAAATTGGCCTTGCATTATGCTAAATGCAAGAAGTCAGTAAGACACAAAAGGCTATGTGCCATGAGATTCCATTTGTATGACATCCTAGAAAAGGAAAACCTATAGGGACATAAATTAAAGCAGTGGTTGCCAGGGATGGAGCTGCCAGGGGCAGAGGGAAAAGTTGGCTGTGGTGAAAATATTCTCTGCCTTCCTTCTAGTGACAATTACACTACTGTGCACATTTGTCAAATCTATCAAATTGTACACAGAGAAAGGGTGAATTGGTTTTTTTTATATATATATATATATATATATATATATATATATATATATATATATATATATATAATCTCAGTAAATATGACTTTTACAAAAACAATAAAATGAAATAATGATAAAAAGCCCCAGGCCTGGATTGAAGTCCTTAACTGCTACTACTATGGCAGCTTCCCCAGCATCTGGGAAATCAGTGGAAATTGGGTAGGATGCCTTCTGAGAGTAGAAGGGCACTTAGTTCTGCATGTCCTGAAATTACCTCTTCTTCCCTAGCCATTCCAAACCATTTTTGCTCCTCAAATAAACAGGTCAATGGATAAGACAAGATTTATTTTGTTGTTGCTTTCAACTTTTGGCAATATTTTTTACCTCCAGTGTTTTTCCCTAGGCCCTGTTTTGGGACTCACATTTTATTATTTTAACATATTTTTTCTTTTACTTTTTGAAAAGAGATTTACAATGGCTTTCTATGATTTCCAAGCAAATTCCTAGGCTTTAGAACCATAATCCAATAGGAGAGGTGACATAGTTTGACCCAGCCTGAAGTCTTCCAAGATTCTACTTCAAAGACTGAGGGGCTTACCCTCCTTGTCAAGTCCATCTCTTTTTTCTTATACTCCCTGTGCACAGCACATTCCTGAAAGACCTTGACCTAGATTCCCCATTAGTCAGCAGCTCTCTGGATGTGGTTTCATCTGGGGCAGCTGCCTACAGCAATAATCTAGGGAGCAAGGCAGCACGACAGAGTAGCACGTGACTTTTGCATTTCCCTGGGTGACAAGGGAGAATACTCATACTGCTCTGTCCCAGGGTGGGGGTGGGTGGGCAGCATCCACAGCAGGATGATTATAAAACCTTTACTTCTTCCAAATAACTGGTTCTCCTCTCTCATAATTCTGCTGCATATCCTAAACCTCCCAATTTTCTCCCCACGACCCTAAGAGTCTGTGCTAAATGCCTCTTCTTTGAGATTCCCCAAGACTTTATGCATATACCGGTCCCAGTCTAAGCATGCTATATTATAATTATATCTTGATTTCTCTGCCTTTCCATCTCTTACCTCCCCAACACTAGGCTCTGAGTCTATAGAGGGCAAAGTCTCCCCCCGCCCCCCATGGCTTTGTCTCCCTTTCTAGAACATTATATATTCCTTATAAATGTTTGCCAATGAATAAATAAGAATTTGCTCATGCTGCTTTTGGAAGCCTGCTTGATCAGTTGGAAATGATTTCAACTGCAAGTAAAGGAAAAGCATTCTAACTTGTATTGGTTTATATAGATAGACATTTCTTTTTAAGGCTTAAAAAAATTTAGAGAAAGGCAATTGATGACCTTGGTTTAAAGAAAGAAGAGGTCAGTGCCAGGAGTTTTGTGATTCCCTTGATATTTCCTTCATTATTGCAAAATAGTTTTTTGAAACATCTGACCTGACTTGAGATAAAGTGGAAGGAAGTATATTAGTTTTATATTCTGCATAACAAATTGCCACAAACATAGCACCTTAAGACAACACAAATGTATGATCTCATGGTTTCTAAGTTCAGGAGTCTGGTTACTAGTTAACTGTCTTCTTTACTTAAGAATTCACCAAGTTTGGGGCTGGGATTGTGGCTCAATGGTAGAGCTCTTGCCTCGCATGTGTGAGGCACTGGGTTTGATTCTCAGCACCACATAAAAATAAATAAAAAATAAAGATATTGTGTCTATCCACAACTAAAAAATATATATATATTTAAAAAAAAAAAAAGAATTCACCAAGCTGCAATCAAGGGATCAGCTGGAGCTGAATCTCATCTGAAGTTTAGGGTCCTTTTTCAAGATCATTGGTTGTGGGTAGAATGCAATTCCTGGAGGCTGTTACTAGCCAGTTTACTGCATGACCCCCTGCTTTCTTCCTGAAAACCAACAGGCAATCAACTTTCTTGCAAAAGACTCACCTGATGATGTCAGGTCTCTTGGGATAATCTTCCTTTGATTGACACAATACAACTGATTAGTAACCTAATCATTAGGTGATATCCTATGGTTCTGCCCATTCTCAAGGGTGCCCACACCAAGGCCTTGTTGGAATTCTGCCACAGGAGTGATGAAGGCTGTGCCTCTCTGTCACCTGGAAAGAAAAAGCCTCCCCACAAACCCCCTTTACAGAGTTCTGCTTATATCTCATTGTCCATGACTAGGTCACATGACTACCATGAGCTGCAGGGAAGGCTTGAAAGTGGGTTTTTAGCTTCTCAACTTCTGTAGAGATGGTGAGAAAAGGAGAGGAGTTGGGCATGGGTGTTGAATTAGTCAATCGACAGAGCATGCCACAGAGCCAAATCCCCTAGAACCCTTAATTCTAGAATATTAGATATGGAAGAGGACACGAAGATCATGCATATAGTATTTCTGTTTTCCAGATAGTGAACTGAAGTCTAGAGGACTCCTGCAGGGTTCTTAAAGTCACATATGCTTTCCTTCAGAGAACCAAACAAAATTTAGTAATCCTAGCATCTTCTGCCTCCCCAGTAGATTATCAAACCTCCCGGGAGGATGGATGTGTGTGTGTGTATGTGTGTGCATGTGTGTGTGTGTGTGTGTGTATGTTACATATATATATAGATTTATAGATATACAGATATATTACACATAAACAATTAAGGAATGGTTGCTCTTGATTCATTTTTCTATCATATAAAACTGTTTTCTATATCCTAATCATACTTCATGGAGCTACCAACTTGGGCAGGAGGGATGACTGTTAAGTCTGTGTGAGAAAGAAGACACAACTCCTGACTCAGAAAGCCAGTGAAAACATCAAAGAGGACCTGCAATTTGAGATGGGCCTTAAAGGACAAATAAGATGCATGGGCAGATCAGAGGAGGGTGAAGCAGGAGTGGATGCAAAACATGAGAAGACAGAGATCTCCATTTGATCAGGCTGATTCCAGAGAAATCTCTTAAGGGGCTGGCTTCTCTGTTAGTCTTGGTAAGAGGTAACACTGGCTTTGTAATAGGAGGCTGGCAGTGGGTGTGTGGAAGGAAAGTGGCATCTGCTGAATGGACAGGACCTTCACTGAGCCGGAAAGTACAAATGCAGAAAGCAGGTCTCACTCATCTCATATTCTGGGTCCCAAGGCCAGTGCCTGCACATATTAGACATGCCCATAAATATTCAGAGTTGCGTTTGTGAGTGATTTGGTACAGAAGCTACAGGAAAAGATGGTGGCAAGGACTCCATAGCAGAGTTGAAGAGGAAGGACAGAATGGAAAACAGGGTGTGGAGTTCAGTTTCACACATGCTGAGTTTCAACTCTCCCATGGAGTTGAGGGATGATGTCATTAGGTCATGTGAGAGAGATACCTGAGATGGAGATGAGTCTGCAAATATATATAGTCAGGCACCATGTGACATTTTGGTCAGTGATGGATTGCACATGAGAGTGTTTCCCAAAAGATTACAATGGAGTTGAAAAATTCCTATCACACAGTGATGTTGTAACTATCAAAATTGTAAGGAAAGAACTGAATGCAGGAAATAAAGAAGAAAAGCAGCTCCACGGTAACACAGGTTTATTCAGGACAAACCTAAAGAGGGGGGCCCAGGGGAGACTAAGACCCATCTTCTGCTTATAGCCTGGGTTAGATACAGGGGAATGAGGGAATTGGGGAATTTCTGTGATTAGGCTATTGCTAAGGGTTTTCAGGGAATCCACGTCCTTGTGGTCATCACCATTGTTTGAGGTGGTCACTGTTTCATGTTGAACCAGGTGTTTTCAGGATTCCAGTCCCAGATAGCAATTTCCTTTCTTTGTAGATGATGGAGTATTGTCTGGGTTTTAAGGTCAGGCTGAGTCAGAGTGACCATGAGGTGACTCTTATTCTAAGACAGAGGATATGTTTCAAAATGGCATTGTCTGTGTCAAGTTCTTCCTAACAAAAATGCTTAGTGCAATGTATCACTCACATACTTGTGGTGGTGCTGGCATAAACAAACTTACTGTACTGCCAGTCATATAAAAATATAGCACATGTAATTATGTATGTATATGATGCTTCATAATGACAATAAATGACTATGCTACCATATTTACTATAATATACTTTTATTGCTACCTTAGCATGTACTCCTTCTACTTATACAAAAGAGTTCACTGTAAAGCCGTATGTTGTTGCGCTGCAGCAGCCTCATCTCACGTTTAGGATATCTCTCAATTTCATCAAGGCCACACAGTGTGATAGACCCATACCACCTAGGTTTGTATAAATAGATGCTATGATATTTGCACAATGACAAATCATCTATGGATACCTTTCTTAGAATGAGTCTCTGCCTTTAAGCTACGTATGACTGTATTTCCAGTTTGTAGCTGGGAGGACAGAAAGAAAAGGCAGTTAAGAGCTTTGGACAATGGTTTCATTTAAGAGGGAAGAAGGGAAATCAGAATAAGAAAATGAATACCTGTGAAATTGGCTGGAGAAAAACAATTGTGGATCCAAGGAGACAAGGGATGGGAGTATCTGAAAGACAGTGGCCAGCAGTTTCTGAGCACCCAGCTTCAGGAAAGGAGGAAAACAGATCACAAGATTTTTAGGAGTGAGCTGGGAGAGAGAGCTGACAGCTGCCATGAGGCACCTTCAGAAGTCTAGATATAAAAGGAAACTCAGAGGTGACAGAATCAAGGGAAGGTTGTTTGATTCATTTCATTTTTCGAGTTGGGGCAGTTTCTGTCTGAGGGACGAGAAAAGTGGGAAGGTGACCCTAAAGGAGAAGATCCTGCTGAAGGAGGGTGACAGGGTCTGGATTGTGCTGCAAGGTAGGTTCACAGAGAAGGCACTGTCTTCTGAGAGAGAAAGAATAAAGAGGAGAACAAGAAAAGAAGACTTTCTACTGCATCCTTTCTGATACTAACTGGCTTTGGCACACTTTGTGCTACTATAAAACCTCCCTGAATCTCTATCTCTTCCTTATGAAGCCATTGGCTAAAGTAGACAGTAGAGTTCACTGAACTATAACTTTTTGACCTAGACACTTTATTTGGGACTTCCTCCCCTCCCTTAATGTCTTCATCCAATCAATTGCCAACAATGGCAATATTAACAGACACCATTTGTTGCATATCTCAAAGGCCATACCCAAATGCGATGAACCCCCAAAAGCTACATGGGAAGAAATCATCTGAATGTATCTTGAAGGAAGACATATGTATAAGTGCATGTCTGTATGTATACAAGATGCCTTAGTATATTTTATCTAAAATCTTATGGATAGAGTATAATATTTTTCCCTGCATTTTTCTGACTTAGTTTCTAAGTACAATCAACTCCTTATTTTCTGAGTTCAATCAACTCTCATTTCATTTCTTCCTTGCATTTCTGTTTCAGTACTTGGCATCTGAATTTGTGATTCAAGGTGTTTTTCAAGTTCCCAAATGCTTGTTTGAGGACATATAATTCAATCTGGAGTGTTGTGTTCTTTTTTCTTCCACTTTGCCAACATTAGAGGAGGAATTTTTTTCAGTTGAATTGTTTGGATTCTTTTTATTTTTATTTTAGCAACCTTGCTTAGATGAAAACTGACCCACATTTTCAGTGCAGAGCTGGAGGTTTGGGGTGGTTGCAAGATTCCTAGTTCATGGGCGCCCTCTTCTGTCAGTGTAGCAAAATCCAATTTTTTAAAAGGATTTAATTAATTAATTATTCTGGAGGGGGAGGTTAATGAAGGAGTAGGGTTTGGGTTTCCTTCAGTTTTGGAGGGGAAATGTATCTGGAAGGTTACTCAATGTCCCCCTCGTTGCAAGATTTCCAGGAGTCTCCTCTACTTTCCTTTTGATCCTTTTTACCAGGTCTCTTTATCCTATGCTACAGACCAGCAATAAATGCTCCCATCAGCCTGTGCACGTTTCAGTATTTGCAAACTTCCTCCTCCTGGGGGTGGTTTTAGATAAAACTTAGGTCTATTACTGACTCCCTTCTTTAACATTGCATTTCCCCCCCAACTGACTGTTTCCCTCTGGGACTTGCATCAAGAGTGTGGGAGGAAACTTGCTGGGGTTTCCTGTTTATTGTGCTATTGACAGTGAATTTGAAATTTGGACATTCTATGTCTTCCAGTCATGGGAAAGATACAGGTTTCATACAGTTTCACTTGATCTTCTTATTCTTTGTTTTCGGGATGGGAATATGTTGGGAAATTTAGATTAATGCCATCACCATTATCTTGGCTGCCCAGAATTCCTCCGTAGTTTACTCTAAATCTGTCTACTTGATCCACAAGATATATAGTATCTCAGGGAGCTCTTTAATCTCCTGTATTAGTTAAGAATTGAATTGGGCTGCTGATGAAGGAGACCTCTTAAATACATTTGGGGCTTTCAGAGGTAGCTGGCAGGGAGCAACAGTACAGAGATGCCAGGCTGAAATCTCTGTGACATCTTAACCTTTTCCTCATGACTACCTATGGCTGTTTCAGGGTTGCTCCCCCTCCAGCATTACATCTATAATCCTGTCAAGAAGAAGGACAAAAGGTATTTGTCTACTGTCAACTCCATTTCAAAAATATTTCCTGAAAGTCCTGCCCAAAAGCTTTTGCTTACACCTGATTGTCTCAACCTCTGGCTGCAAAGTAGAATGAGGACTCCAAGTCTTCTTCATTTTATTTTTCCTTAGCACATTATTGCCTCCAACAAGATTGAGGAGCTACTAGTGAAAACAAAAGGGAATAAGGAAATAGAATAGGCAGCCAGCATTTGCAGGCAAATGGATGGAACTGGAAAGCATTATGCTAAGTGAAGTAAGCCAATCCCAAAAAACCAAATGCCGAATGGTCTCTCTGATTAGTGGATGCTGATGAATAAGGGAGGTGGGAATGGGAAACATAAGAGAAATAGAGAAACACTGGACACGACAGGGGGGAGGTGGGGGGCAGGAAAGGGGAATGGGTA
>PVHX01009882.1:0-68111 GCA_004024805.1 Geosciurus inauris | reverse complement strand
TGCTGAGGATCGAACCCAGGGTCTCACGCATGTGAGGCAAGTGTTCTACCTCTGAGCTACAATCCCAGTCCTATTTTGTGTTTTATTTTGAGACAGGATCTCACTGAGGTGCTTAGTGCCTCGCTGTTGCTGAGGCTGGCCTTTGAACTCAGGATTCTCCTGTCTCAGCCTCCCAAAGTGCTGGGATTACAGGCATGCGCCACTGCACCCGGCTTGTGTGGTGGTCTTTTTTTTTAATTAATATATATATATATATTTTTAATTGTAGATGGACACAATATCTTTTTTTTTTAAATTTTTTTAAGATATTAATGGATCTTTATTTTATTCATTTATTATTTATACGTGGTGCTGAGGATCGAACCCAGTGCCTCACGCATGCTAGGCAAGTGCTCTACCACTGCGCTACAGCCCCAGCCCTGGACATGATATCTTTATTTTTATTTTTTATTTTATTTTTTGTGTGGTGCTGAGGATTGAACCCAGTGCCTCACACATGGGAGGCGAGCACTCTACCACTGAGCCACATCCCCAGCCCTTGTGTGGTGTTTTTTTTTTTGGTTTTTTTTTTTTTTTAGTTTTAGTTGGATACAATACCTTTATTTTATTTATTTATTTTTATGTGGTACTGAGGATTGAACTCAGTGACTCACACATGCGAGGCAAATGCTCTACCACTGAGCTATAGCCCCAGCCCCTTGTGTGGTGTTCTTATTGTTAACTCATAAAACAAAATCCCAGCTGGGCGCGGTGGCACAAGCCTGTAATCCCAGCACTTAGGGAGTCTGACAGGAGAAGCGTGAATTCAAAGCCAGCCTCAGCAATGGCGAGGTGCTAAGCAACTCAGTGAGAACCTGGCTCTACATAAAACACAAAATAGGGCTGGGGATGTGGCTCAGTTGTCAAGTACCCCTGAGTTCAATCTCCAGTACCAAAAAAAAACACAAAAACAAAATCCCAGCATAATGAATGTCTCCTGGCCTTGAACTTACGATCCACCTGACTCAGCCTGCTGAATCACTGGGATTACAGGCATGTGCCACCATGCCCTGCTGGTTGTCTTTTTTTTTTTTTTAATTAGACCACATATACACAGAATTGGGCTAATTATTATACTTGGCTTATCAGCATCATTGGCCCATGCCCAGCTGCCTTTTTTTAAAGACAGGATCTTACTGTGTTGCACAGGTTGGCCTTGAATATGTTATCCTCCTGCCTCAGACTCCCTGAATTATAGATGCACACTACTGAGCCCTGCTTTTGGCTTTTTTTTTTTTTTTTAATGTTACTGGGGATTGAACCTAGTGCTCGTCAGGTATTCTACAATCTGGGGTACATCCGTAGAGCTTGGCATTTTTTAAAAAATATTATTACTTTTTTATTCATTTATTTCCTTAAAATTTTTAATAATACAATTAACATTTATTTTCCTGTAACCTAATCAGTCTTTTGAATTTTATCATTCTCTTGCTTTTTAAAAACTTTTAGTGTGCATTCATGCATGTATGTACCTGAACAATATATAGTATTCATTTATTTGTTTTTGAACTTCACAAAAAAAAGTATCTGTGTGTTGCCTCCTGGGATTTGTTTTTCTCATATAATATATAGGTAAAATCTATCCAATTTGTTACCTGTAGCTAGAGTTCTTTAGTTTTTCTTTGCTGAATAATAATTCTTTCATGTCAGTATACTGTAATTTATCCATTCTCCCACAGTCTTAATTTGTATCTAATTTTTTATTGTTGAAAACAATACCACTATGAACATTATTGTACATGTCTTCTAGTACATATGTGCAAGAATTTATTTGGCTATATCTTTATGAACAGAATTGCTGGATTGTAGGTTTTGATATAAAATGCTAAGTGCTTTTCAGTGTGGTTGGATGGATTTATACTTTCCACTGGTAATATATAAGAGATATTTAAGTCAGACCCTCTCCCATACTTGAATTAGATTTTTAGAAAGTTTCCAATTAAGCAGGTATAAAACAATTTTTGTGATTTTTGATTAGCATTTTGCTCATGACCAATGAAATTGAGCAACTACTTTATTATTAAAAAATGTCAAGCTGGGCGCGGTGGCGCAAGCCTGTAATCCCAGCCCTTAGGGAGTATGAGACAGGAGAATCACAAGTTCAAAGCCAGACTCAGCAACAGCGAGGCGCTAAGCAACTCAGAGACCCTGTCTCTACATAAAACACAAAATAGGGCTGGGGATGTGGCTCATTTGTCAAGTACCCCTGAATTCAATCCTCAGTACCAAAAAAAAAGTGTATTTTTATCATTTTTCTCTTGGGATGTTTGTTTTTTTCTTACCAATATATAGTATTTATTTATATATCCTGGTTTATATAATCTATTGTTAGTATATTGCTATTACTATAAATATCTTCTATTTTGCTTTTGCCTTTTCACTTTAATGAGCAAAAGTTCCCAATGTAGTCTTATTGTTTCCATTGTAAGTCTTTTGTGTCTGAAAAAAATCCTTCTCAACTTTTAAGATTTTCTTCTATATTATTGATATTTTATTATTCTATTTATGTGGTGACCCAAAGCCTCACACATGCCAGGCCAGGCAAAGTTAATTGCCTTTAATTAATTAATTAATTTATTTATTTATTGGTACTGGGGATTGAACTCAGGGGTACTCGACCCTATTTTGTGTTTTATGTAGAGACAAGGTCTCACTGAGTTGCTTAGTGCCTCGCCCTTGTTGAGGCTGGCTTTGAACTTGCGATTCTCCTGTCTCACAGCCTCCCTAAGTACTGGGATTACAGGCTTGAGCCACTGTGCCCGGCTTAATTTTATTTTTATTCTTTGTGGTACTGAGGATTGAACCCAGGGTGCTCTTACCACTGAGCTATATCCCCATACTTTTTAAATTTTGACACAGGGTCTCCTTTAGACTGTCCTGGAACTTTTAATCCTCCTCACAAGTAACTGGAATTATGGGTGTGAACCATATCCATGCATATGGCCCTGTTACTTTTTATTTATTTACTTTTAAATTTAATTTTGGTGGAGTTTTTTTCCTGTCCCCTCCCCCTTTCTTTTTTTTGTTTCAGTGCTGAGGATTGAACCTAGGACTTGGATATACTAGGCAAATGCTGTATTGCTGCAGCCTTTACGATACCTACCTTTTTTTTTTTTTTTTGTTACCAGGGATTGAACTCAGGGGTATTCAACCACTGAGCCACATTCCCAGCCCTATTTTGTGTTTTACGTAGAGACAGGATCTCAGTGAGTTGCTTAGCACCTCGCCATTGCTAAGGCTGGCTTTGAACTGGCGATTCTCCTGTCTCAGCCTCCCAAAGTACTGGGATTATAGGCGTGTGCCACCGCACCTGGCTTGATACCTACCTTTTAAAGGCTTGTTTACTTTTCACATATAGGTCTTTACTACATCTAGAATTGATTTAAGATTTATTTATTTATTTATTTATTTAGTGGTACCAGGTATTGAACCTAGCACACTCTACCACTGAGCTATATCCCCTTTTTATTTTGAGGCAGGCTTTCACTGAATTGCCCAGGCTGACTTTGGGCTTGGAATCCTCTTGCCTCAGCCTCTCAAGCAGCTGGGATTACAGGTGTGTGCCACCCAGGCTGCCTGTTTTGGGATTTTTTTTTTTTTTTTGGATTGTGATGTCATCTCTTTTGGAACTCTGAGGCCTGGGGTGAAGTTAGGTTTCTAGATTTGCTTTTATTTTGTAAAAGAGACATTTGAGATGAGCTGCATTCTCAGAGATTTGTAATAAAGGACGAATTTCAAATAGGAAGAATACAAGCACTGATACTGTGGTGGGAAGTTGTGTAGGTCTTGTGGAGGAAAAGCTGTTTGTCTGAAGTATAATATTTATCAGGAAGGCAGAGGGAATTAGGCTGCAAAAGGAACTTTGTGAAGTTCCTTAATTGCCGTTTAGAATCTTGGGGCTGGAGTTGTAGCTCAGTGGTAGAGCACTTGCCTAGCATGTGTGAAGCACTGGGTTTGATTCTCAGCACCACACATGAACAAACAAACAAACAAATAAATAAAGGTCTACCAATATCTAAAAAAAAATATTTAAAAAAAAGTTTAGAATCTTTTGTAAATAGGGAATCATTGAATGTTTGAGAACAGGGGATTGACTTTAAGATTTTTGTGCAGGGTGTGGTGGCACACTCCTGTAATCCCAGCACTTTGGGAGGCTGAGACAGGAGAATCGCCAGTTCAAAGCCAGCCTCAGCAATGGCAAGGTGCTAAGCAACTCACTGAGATCCTGTCTCTACGTAAAATGCAAAATAGGGCTGGGGATGTGGCTCAGTGGTCGACTACTCCTGAATTCAATCCCCAGTACCAAAAAAAAAGATTTTTGTGATACTAACATGCAAGATGGAAGAGGATGGGATTCAATATAAATAGGACCATTTATTTTTTTTTTAAATATTTTTTTTTAAATATTTTTTTAGTTGTAGATGGACACAATATCTTTATTATATTACTTTGTATGTGGTGCTGAGGATCAAACCCAGGGCCTCACGCATGCAAGGCAAGCGCTCTACCGCTGAGCTACAATCCCAGCCCCTAAATAGGACCATTTAGAATGCCAGAAATAATCCAAGTGAGTTAATTGATTAGGTCAACAAATATTTATTGAGTTATACGCCAGAGACCACTCACATTGCTTAGAATAAAGTTTGACCTGCTCCTGTTTTCCCAGAGTAGATCAAACACACATGCAGTTGATGAGTGTGATAAAAGAAGTACAGGATTCTCAGGGGAGCACTTCATAGAGTTTCTTAAATGAGAGTCTGTGGGTCAAGGTTAGCATTGTGGGACAATTGATTTTTTGGTTGCAACCTAAAGGTTGAATAGAGGGTGTGAAGTGAACAGTGTTCTATTTTAGGTCATAGCATGTGAAGGCAGAGGCTTAAAGGTGCAAGATATTCCCCTTGGGGAATTGCAAATGAAACAGTGGTTGGCATATTGGTACAGCACAAGATAAATTCAGCCCCTCAAACATGTTGTGTTTAACTCACAGTTTTTTTTTTTTTTTTTTTTTCTGTGTGTGGTACTTGGATTAAACACAGAGACACTCTACTACCAAGCCACATCCATAAGCTCTTTTTTCAAATTTTAACTTTGAGACAGGGTCTCACTATATGGCAGAGCCTGGTCTCAAATTTGGGATTTTTCTGCCTCAAATTCCTCAGTCTCTGGGATTATGCACAGCTTCCACAAAGTATTTTTACTAACTTTTGTTAGTGGATAGCCTTTGAAAAAATAAAATTTGAGTTGAAAAACTCTGGTGGTTGTGGGGTGGTAAAGCATACCTGCAATTTCAGCCCAAGCAGGAAGATGGCAGTTTGAGGCAGCCTTAGCAACTTAGCGAGACCCTATCTCAAAATTAAAAATAAAACGGACTGGGGGTGGGGGCTGGGATTGTAGCTCAGTGGTAGAGTGCTTGCCTTGCATGCTTGAGGTACTGGGTTTGATCCTCAGCACCACATAAAAATAAATAAAGATGGTTTAAAAACAAAAAAGGACTGGGGGCCTGGGGCTGTGGCTCAGTGGTAGAGCGCTTGCCTAGCATGTGTGAGGTACTGGGTTCGATTCTCAGCACCACATATAAATAAATAAATAAAATAAAGATCTATCAACAACTAATAAAAATATTTAAAAAAACAAAACAAAAAGGACTGGGGTGCTGGGGTTGTGGCTCAGCAGTAGAGTGGCTGCTTAGCATGTGTGAGGCGCTGGGTTTGATCCTCAGCAGCACATATGAATAAGTAAAATGAAGATATTAAGCAGGGGGGCTGGAATGTAGCTTAGTGGTAAAGCCTCCTTGGGTTCAATCCCTAGTACTTAAAAAAAAAAGAATCTAGCGGTTGGGTCTAATACCAAATTGCTTCAAGAATCCAAGCCAAAGCCGGGCGCGGTGGCTCACGCTTGTAATCCCAGCACTTAGGGAGGCTGAGACAGGAGAATCGCGAGTTCAAAGCCAGCCTTAGCAATGGCGAGGCACTAAGCAACTCAGTGAGACCCTGTCTCTACATAAAACACAAAATAGGGCTGGGGATGTGGCTCAGTGGTCGAGTGCCCCTGAGTCAATTCCTGGTACCAAAAAAAAAAAAAAGAATCCAAGCCAAGCCCAAAAGGTGATGACCCGAGGGTGGAAGTGGACAGACTTGACAGATATATTGGTAGTAGTTTAAGAGAAGTCTAATGTTGTGGATGAGGAAAGAGGAATTAAAGGTGATACTCTGGCTTCTGTCTTAAGCAACTGAGTGAGTAGTGGTGAGAACAGGATGCCTGGGGAAGAGTGACAGAAGAAATAGGGTAGTGGATGCAGTCAAGATTATAGAAGTATTAGGTTTGAGGGTGTAGCTCGGCGATAGAGTACATGTTTAGCAAGTACAAGGCAGCCCTGTGTTCAGTCCCCTGCATTCCCCCTCCCCCAAAATAAAAACTATTAAAAGATTGTGGGAGGTGTAATGAGAGGGATTGGCAATGGTTTGAAATGGGACAGCAAAAAAGAGCAGAGTTTAAGCCAGGTGTGGTGCACGCCTGTAATCCCAGCACTTTGGGAGGCTAAGACAGGAGAATCGCGAGTTCAAAGCCAGCCTCAGCAACGGCGAGGCGCTAAGCAACTCATTGAGACCCTGTCTCTGCATAAAAGATAAAATAGGGCTGAGGATGTTGCTCAGTGGTGAAGTACCCCGAGTTCAATTGCTGGTACCAAAAAAAAAAAAAAAAAAAAAAGAGCAGAGTTTAAAATGATACTTAAGTTTTCAGCCTGAGTGTGTGTAGGATTTATTAACAGAAATAGTAAATGTTCTGGAATTTTAGTTGAATTTAAGTTCTGGAATTTAAGTTGAGTGCTTATACACTGTCAGTCACAAATTGTTGAGTCCAGTTGAATTTAAAGGCCTGCATGGAGCTCACTGGGAATCTTTTGGAATTTTCGAATCCAGAGCACAGAATATAAACCAATATGGAGTTAGAGTTAGGGTAGCATTTGTCAAGAAGCATAAAGGGCTTTGTGTAGTACAAATAACTTGGTATTTAGAGCCAACTCTTCTTTTCCTGTGGATGTTTTTAATAACCTTTAAAGGTTGGGAGGAAGAAAAGAGAATTTTTAAAAAGAGGGAAGGAGGAGTCAGAATGTTAGGATCACCAGGAAATTATCACATCAAAGAAATCTCAGTGGGGTGGATGTGGTCAGAATTGTTGGTGCGATGATTTATAAGGGATTGCTCATCCATTTCAATTGTCATTAGTTATCCCTTTTTCTTGAACTTTTGGAACCATTTGGCCCATAATTATATATTGTTATATCTAATAATATGTACTAATTTATAAAGCACTTTATAGTTTACAAAGAGGTGTAACAATCTCATCTGATTCTCATATATTCCCTGTGAGGTAGTTGTTGTCCCTACTTAGTAAATGAGGAAATTGTGGCTTCTGAGATAGTGACTTGCCTAAGCAACAGAACTTGAGCTGAAGTCCTGGTCTATGATAATCTTTGCCTATTAGATTGTAGGTTTCTTGAAGTCTGAGTCTAATCAGTTATTTCTTTTTGTCCAGCACCTAGGTTAGTGCTGAGCAGTAAATATAGGTGTTCAACTAAACTGAGTGAAGCCTGGAAGTGATTAAAAAAAGAAAAAAGTTTAAAAATCTGAGAAGTTAAATAAAAAATTTGGTTGGGAAAAAAAATAACTTGCCCTTTCTCCCTTCTGCCCTCTAGCGCCCTCACAAAGCCAATGCTGAGGAGATGACCAAGTACCACAGTGATGACTACATCAAATTCTTGCGTTCCATTCGTCCAGATAACATGTCTGAGTACAGCAAGCAGATGCAGAGATGTAAGTCCATTCTGTTCCTTCCCACTGTCAGGCCCCCAGTCAGATCTCGCTTTCCATTAGAGAGGCCTGTCCTACCTTCCTTGCACCTCCCATTCCACTGACGTCTGAGTGCTCCTTACCCCTCAAGGGTGCCCAAGCACTTCTTTTTTCTCAAGTCTGGTTTTCCTTGTTTCCTGATTGTAAATAATAGATGTTGGACTTTTTCCAGTTAGGTTTATAACACTCTGTCCCAAGAGTACTATAACTTTAATGGGAAAAGCACTGGGCTGGGAAGTAGACAATAGATAAAGGGCCCAGGTCTGACTGTTAACTGACTGGACAAGTCACTTTCCCTCAGATTTTTCTTTTGGAAAATGGACTGAGCCATGTGATCTCTGATTTCCATCTGACTGTAAATGCTCTGATTTTGTGAGTACTAATTGAAAATTTAGGGGCCACTCAGGACAGACTCTAGATGATGTAATATTGGAGATGAGGTGATTCTGCCTTATGCTTTGGGACTTGAAACTCCAGAACAGGTCCCATCTCAGAAACCATGCCTAGTTTGGAGGAATTGTAAGGATTACTTTAGCTATGGGGGAAAAATTGTTGAAATTTGGGACAAAACTATCACATCTGACTTGTCCCTTGTGTTATTTATTTATTTACTTGTTTTTTGTTTAGTTTTTGTTGTTATTGTTTTTCAGTACCAGGGATTGAACCCAACTCTTCAGACATGCTAAGCAGGTGCTCTATCACTGAGCTAAATACCCAAACCCTCCCTTGTGATATTTTAGAAATTATCTTTTTAGTACCTAAGGCCTCGTACAATATAGTACAACAGTATAACAGTATTATCCAGAAATTTTGATTAGTTTATGACAGTTTATATTGTAATATCAGGAAATCTGTTGTACTTATTTATTACTATTGGCCACGAGGTAGTCTGATTCCAGGAATGTTGCTTATTGGTTATAATAACTGCACAGTGGTAACAATGACAGACCTTTCTTTGAAGTGTTAAATTCCTTTGCTGTCCTCAACCCAGAAACTTTTGCCCCCTCTGAGTGAGGTGTTTTGCTTTCATAGTGAGACAGATTCCTTTGCTGCAAATGGCTTTAGAGTTTCTATAACTCTTTTGGGCCAAGGGTCAGCAGAATAGTCTCTCATTGGAGAAACAGATTGGTATTGAAGCAAGAAAATCAACTTTTCATGCTTATTTTGAATGCTCAGTTCTCCCACTTAGCTATGTGTTTTTAAGTAAGTCTCCTAGTCTCCCTGAGTGTTATTTTCCCTCTTTAAGAGGAAGACAAGGGCTGGGGTTGTGGCTCAGTGGTAGAGCACTTGCCTCGCATGTGTGAGGCACTAGGTTTGATTCTCAGCACCACATATAAAAAAATAAAAGTCCATTGACAACTTAAAAAAAAAAAAAGAGGAAGACAATAAATAGCCAGGTGCAATGGCGCAAGCCAGTAAATCATAGTGACTCAGGAAGCTGAGGCAGGGGGATTGCAAGTTTGAGACCAACCTGACTAATTTACCAAGACCTTGTTTTCAAATAAAAAATTTAAAAAGGGCTGGGGATATAGCTCAGCGGTAGAGCACTCTTTGGTTCAACCTTCTTTGGTACTACCCTCTGCCCCTCACAAAAATTAGGTCTGTGCAGTGGCACGTGTTTGTAATCCCAGCCACTTGTAAGGCTGAGGCAGGAGGATAATGAGGCCAGCCTGGGCCACATAGATCCCATCTCAAAAAAAAAAAGCCAGGCGCGGTGGTACACACTTATAGTCCCAGCACATTGGGAGGATGAGACTGGAGAATTGTGAGTTCAAAGCCAGCTTCAGCAACGGCAAGGCGCTAAGCAACTCTGTGAGACCCTGTCTCTACATAAAACACAAAATAGGGCTGGGGATGTGGCTCAGTGGTCAAGTGCCCAAATTCAATCCCCAGTATCAAAAAAAGAGAAAAAATATTAGGTCTGGGATTTTTCTTTCATTGGAAATAGGGGTGGAAAGGATAAGTGGTGGGAAGGGCTGAGGACTTCAGGGTACCTCACTGGCTTGATTTATAGCATCATAGAGGATTAAAATAGGCAAAGATGTGACATCACTCAGTGCAGTGCTTTATAATCAAGACAGTAATAGGAATATAAGAGCTATGTTTACAAATATTAATGCCTAATATATCTAATATTAATATTTATTAATTCCTAATCTCCTTTAACTCACACAATATTGCCTCCTTTGGTATTTATACCTTTGATAAGACCAAATAAGACTGGTTTCTTTGCTCTTGGCTGGAATGTTATAAAATGTAGTTACTCGAGACTTTGAGAGCCTTGATCAAAAGTTCTGATCTAATATTTAATTAGTAAAAATGAAAACATGAGTAAATGCAAGTTTTGGAGTGGATAATTAGAACATGGGGCTCATGTTGAAAACATGATAGAAGGGATTTGTGGTGGTATAATATTGGATGGCATTCTTGTTCATTCTGTAGATATGAACTGAGACCCAGGGAGTTGAAATGATTGTCTAAGAGTTACATAGCAAGGTGATGGTAAACAAGAGATGGAACATTGCACATTCTGGAGGACAGTCAGCTTTCCCTATCCCTCAGTGGATTCAGCCAACTGTAGATTTAAAAAAAAAAGAAAAGAAAACCTGTATTAAACAAGCACAAACTTTGGTCTTGTCATTTCCTAAATAATACATTTTAAAACTGACATTGTAGCTGGGCGCAGTGGTGCACACCTGTAATCCCAGCACTTGGGAGGCTAAGACAGGAGAATCGCAAGTTCAAAGCCAGCCTCAGCAATGGCGAGGCACTAAGCAACTCAGAGAGATCCTGTCTCTACATAAAACACAAAATAGGACTGGGGATGTGGCTCAGTGGTTAAGTATCCCTGGGTTCAGTCCCCAGTACCAAAAAAAAAAAAAATTTGACATTGTATTAGGCATTCTGAATAATCCAGAGAGTATTTAAAGTATGGGAGGAGCTGGACATAGTGCACACGTGTAGCCCCATCTACTTGGAAGGCAAGGCAGAAGGATTGCTTGAGTCCAGGAGTTCAAGTCCAGCTTTGGCAATTTTAGCAAGACACTGTTTCAAAAAAATAGAAAAAAGTATATGGAAGGACATTTGTAGATTTGTGAATAGACTGAAGGATGACTGTACTTCTACATATTATATTTTGGACATACAAAAAACCTAAAAAGTCATGAACAAAGCAGGATTCAGACTAGAATATAGCTGTTAAGTGCTGTGTTGTCACTTCCTGTGCTCAAAATAAACTTGTGGTTTCTTACCTATACCTGTCTGCTATACCCCTATACCAGCCAGGACACTTTGCCTCATATATGTTGGTAGAAAAAACAACAATAATGAAAATCCAGGTACTTAGTGCTCAGCTTAAGAAAATATGATAAATCATTTGAAGTCTCCTGGGCCTCTCTTGTTCACATAACCTTTCTTTTCCAGTGGTCCCGTTTTATGACCACCATTGTCAAGGTATAAACTCTATCCTGAAGCCATTGTTTAATTCTATGCATCTCTTAAAAAGCATATGCCTTCTCTGAGTACCCCTCCTTCCCCAGTTCTCTTAGTATTGACTCCTTCAGTATAAAGCCTACTTAATAAGAATGAGGGAAGTGTTTATAGTGGTAGAGGGAAACCCCACAGAAGTAGCTCAAGCGAGGGCCTGCTCTCCCACTTCCCTTCTTTCCATCTTTAATCCAAGAGCTCCTTGAACTGGGAATAAATGGGCTGGCTGTTGGAGCCATGTTTTAGATTGGGCCCCTGAAGGGAAATTTTTTTTTTCATGTCTAAAACATGCTGTCCTATGAAGACTTCACATCCCAAATGAGAATATAAACAAAACTTTGGAAACTCAGGTAGGCAGAACCCGCTGCAGAGGGGAAAAACAGGTGCCAGTGGATAAATAGCCTGCTCGCATGGACCAAAGTTCTTATTGACACAGCCTCTCAGTATTTACCCAGGAAGCAAGGAAGAGCTATCCACTGCTGGTTTCCTTATGTAGACACTGTTCCTCAGAGCACCAGATCTTGGGCACCCTCCAAGTTAGGGCAGTGCCAGAGTTGGTAACTCTTGTGGTTTTTGGAAATGCTGAGCTTTAGCTGTGCCTTGAGATGTTACCACAATCCAACCCTCCTACCCTCCTCATCCCAGGACTCCTCCTTGCTCTACTCTGGGAACCTCTGTTGATCACAGCAGGTGCAGTAAGAAGGCTGGGTCAAGAGAATAAGGATCTAGCCCACTCCTCCTTTAAGCTGTAAATCGTTGATGTCTCAGCTGTTTCCTTTTGTGTGAGACTGGGAGCGCCAGGGTTTCTCTCTAGCTCTGGGAGTCTGCAACCTCCAGGTGTGCTTTCCCTCCTGTCTTTTTCACTTCATTTGCATCAGTGTTTGCATGTTTCCACATTATGTACAAGTTTGTACTTTTACCTCTGTAGGCCTGAAATAATTTTACTCACTTGTGGGTATAGTAAAAAAGAGCACTGGACTGTGGGAGACAAGACACCTGGATGCTGATTCTGGTTCTGCCACTATAACCTTGGGCAAGTCACTCAACTTTTCTTTGTTCCTCTGCACAGTGGGGTCGATATCTGTCTTGTCCGGCTCATAGGGTTGTCATGAGGATCAAATAAGATTGTATATGTGAAAGCACTTGAAGAAAGGCCAAAGTATATCTTCACAGACTTTTGGGACAGACAAACCAAAGCTTGAGGCTTGAACAATGCCTCTGCCTTTGTTAGCAGTTCATCTCTCTGAGCCTGTTTCTCCATTTAGAAGACAGGACCAATTCCTACCTCCGAAGATTGTCTGAGAATAAATGCATCAGGCATTTAAAGCATTTAACAGTGTGATAGGTAGGCAGATCTCTGTTCTTCACGTCCTTGTTGGTCTGCTGGAGCGAGGTCCAGCAACAAACTCAGACTGGAAGAAGATAAATTTTTCTTCTTCAAGGAATAAACTAGTATTTTCCAAGTTGCGAAACGCCTCTCCATGTAAGATTTCTCATGCTGAGCATGTTACACATGTCTACTGTCCCAGCTCCTTGGGAGGCTGAGGCAGAAGGATTACTTGAGCCCAGTTTTTGGAGGCCAGCCTGGGCAACACAGTGAGACCCCCGTCTCAAAATAAAAAAGAAAAGAAAAAGATTTCTGTTAATTATCTCAACAGTTGGGTGAGGTGGTTATCATTATCGTTTATTATAGGAAATGGGCTACAGTTCAAAGAACTGAAACAACTTGACCCAATCACTTAGTAAGTAGTAGAACCTGGACTAGAACACATATGTTTTCTATGTGTAGAAACGTTTCTATGGGTGGGTCCCCCTCGCCCCCCCATCAGCTTATAAATATCTAAACAAAACCTGAAGGAAATTATGGAAACTAACCTTTTGCTTATTTCTTTCAAGTCAATGTTGGTGAGGACTGTCCAGTATTTGATGGCCTGTTTGAATTCTGTCAGTTATCTACTGGTGGCTCTGTTGGTAAGGAATATACATCCCCTCCCCAAGGGTTGTGCTGGGCTTTTCTAGTGATGTCTACCTTTTAGGCCATGATTCTGGTAGGGCTGGACATGGTGGTGCGCATCTGTAAGCCCAGTGACTCAGGAGGCTGAGGCAGGAGGATCATGAGTTCAAAGCCAGCCTTAGCAACTTAGTGGGGCCCTAAGACACTTAGCGAGACTGTCTCAAAATAAAAAATAAAAAGGGCTGGGGATGTGGCTCAGTGGTTAAGCATCCTGAGTTCAATCCCCAGTACCAAAAACATTCTGGTAGGGCTGATCTGTACCCATGGAGAATGGTCCTGTGGGTTTTTGCTTTAGCTCTAAATTTTCCTTATGGTTTGATCCCAACTGACATTCATTCTGTCATGGTGCTAACAGGTGTCCTTCACTGTCCTCTCCTACCAAGAGATCTTATATACAGAAATTCCCTGCAGATCTCATGGGGTTGTTCAAACACTATATGTGAAAGCACTTGTGAACTGCAAAGTGCTATAAAAATGTGTCACCAGTGTCTTACAAAAGAATATGGTAATTACCTTCAGAGGTCATAAATATTCCCCATATGTCTCCCACTTCTACCTGTAATTTTTGGGTTACTTGTAGTATTACTCTAAACCCTTTCTTAACAAATAATCATGTGTTGCTTAATGATGGGCACACATTCTGAGAAATGTGTTGTTAGGGCAGTTTTGTTGTATGAACATCATAGAGTGTGGTTTGATAAACCTAAATGGTATAGCCTACTACATACCTAAGCTATATAGGATGTGTATGGTATAGCCTATTGCTTCCAGGGCGTGATGTACAAAACAATGTGAGATTAAAGCAAGCACCAGAGGAAATGATGTAATCAAGAAATGCAGCTGGACGCAGTGGCACATGTCTGCAATCCCAGCACTTTGGGAGGCTGAGACAGGAGACTCATGAATTCAAAGCCAGCCTCAGCAATGGTGAGGCACTAAGCAACTCAGTGAGACCCTGTCTCTCTACATAAAACACAAAATAGGGCTGGGGATGTGGCTCAGTGGTCGAGTACCCCTGAGTTTAATCTCTGTACCAAAAAAAGAAATGCGGTAAACATGAGGCTGCTGCTGCTATAACACAGCATACTATTTTATAGCGAACTTTTTTTATCATGAGTAGGAGTACTTTCTAAGATAACTAGTATGTAAATACATAAACCAGTAACATGGTCACTTATTATCATTATCAGGTATTACATACTGTACATAATTGCGTGTACTATACTTTTATATGCCTGGTAGTGCCATGGGTTTGGTTATACCAGCATTACCACAGACATGTGAGTAATGAACTGTACTACAGTGTTAGTAAGGCTACAACTTGCTGGGCAGTCATGCCTGTAATCTCAGCTACTCAAGAGGTTAAGACTGAAGAATTGCAAGTTTGAGGCCAGCCACAGGAACTTAGTGAGACCCTGTGTCAAAATAAAAAAGGGCTGGGCATGTAGCTCAGTGGTAGAGCACTTGCCTAGCATCTGTGAGCCCCTGGGTTTGATTCTCAGTATTGGGGAAAAAAAAAAAGCCAAAAACAAGTCTACAACTTCATTTAGGTAGTAGTATTTCAGCTCTATCATTATCTTTTGGAATCACTGTTGTCTCTGAGGTCTGTTTTGGGGCCAAATGTTACATAGTACATGACTATATTTATTCTTCTATGTTCATTGTTTTCAACCTCCCCTAATGATAACCTCAGAAAACAAGGAGATGCATAGAAAAAAAAAAAATCACCCATATTCACACTGTCTGTGGATAACCACTTTCCATTTTGGTGTTTATGTGTCCATTTTTTTCTGTGTGAATATATCTGAACATGAAATATACATCTGTACTTTATAAAAATGTACTATATACAGTTGTGTGTCTGTATTTTTTACTTAATAAATCTTTAAAATTTCTTTTTCTGTAGTATTCTGTGGCTGCATGATTATGGACCTACTTTATTTGATATATTCTGACCCCTCTTGTTAGATTATTTGGATTGTTCCATGCTTTTATTGTTTAGAAGTTAATACTGCCATAGATACACATGGGTGTGTGTTTCTCACTTCATCTTGGATCTATTTCTACTTTGGACTAGCACTATTTTTTTTTCCTCCAAAGTTTTTGACTATGAATGATAATAAGAAATACTTTTACACATGTAATTGAGTATCCTCATTAGTGTGTATGCATTTACACACATATTCATTCACTCTAACACCAAAATTTTCACAGAAGAGCAGTTACCCTACTGTTACTCTGATATTTTTATTCTGCTCCATCTCTTTAAGAATATCTAAGCGAGGCGCAGTGGTGCACGCTTCTAATCTCTGCACTTTGGGAGGCTGAGACAGGAGAATCGCGAGTTCAAAGCCAGCCTCAGCAGTGGTGAGGCGCTAAGCAACTCAGTGAGACCCTGTCTCTACATAAAACACAAAATAGGGATGGGAGTGTGGCTCAGTGGTCGAGTACTCCTGAGTTCAATCCCCAGTACCAAAAAAAGAGAATATCTAGAGCTAAGTGCAGCGACACGTGCCTATAATTCTAGAAATTATAGGAATGCAGGTTTGAGGCTAATCTCAACAATTTAGCAAGGCCCTAAGGAAGTTGAGACCCTGTCTCAAAAAATAAAAAGAAATGGGGGTGTGGCTTAGTGGTAAAATGCCTCTGGGTTCAATCCCCAGTACCAAAAATACACACACACACACACACACACACACACACACACACACACACAAATCATGACCCTCTAAATCAGTTTTAAGACCTGCTAATGAGTTACCTTCCTTGGTTTGGAAGATAGTTTTTTAAGTGTAGCCAGTGTTACTGGAAACTGTGGCGCAAGCCTGTAATACCAGTGACTCAGGAGGCTGAGGCAGGAGGATTGCAAGTTCTAGGTTGGCTTTGGCAACTTAGTCTTTGTCTCTCTCTTTTTTTTTTGGTAGGGGGGATTGAGTCCAGGAGCTCTTAACCACTAGGCCACATCCCCACGCCCACCCCCTTTTTTTTGGTACCAGAGATTGAACTCAGGGGCACTCGACCACTGAGCCACATCCCCAGCCCTGTTTTGTGTTTTATATAGAGACAGGGTCTCACTGAATCACTTAGCACCTGGCAGTTGCTGAGGCTGGCTTTGAACTTGCGATTCTCCTGTCTCAGCCTCTCAAAGTGCTGGGATTACAGATATGTGCTGCCATGCCCGACTTTTTTAAAATTTTATTTAGAGACAGGGTCTAGCTGAGTTGTTCAGGGCCTCACTAAATTGCTGAGGCTGGCTTTGAACTCGTGATTCTTCTGCCTCAGCCTTCCAAGCCACTAGGATTATAGGTGTGTGCCACTGTACCTGGCTCTATCTCAAATTTAAAAAAAAATTTTTTTTAAAAAGGCTGGGGATGTAGCTCAGGGGTAAAGTAAAGTGCCTCTGGGTTTGATCCCAGTACCAAAGGAAAAAAAAAAGAGTAGCCAATGTCATATTTTTCCCTGTTGAAATATGGTAGGAGAGAGAGCTACCTTGTGAGTTGTACAATACGGCTGTTGAATAGGCAAGTCCTATCTCTCACTGAGTTCTTTGGGCTTCTTGGGGGAAGGGGAGTGTGGCTTAGTAACAAGCTTATGTTCTCTATCCTTAACCCAGCAAGTGCTGTGAAACTTAATAAGCAGCAGACGGACATCGCTGTGAACTGGGCTGGGGGCCTGCACCATGCAAAGAAGTCCGAGGCATCAGGCTTCTGTTACGTCAATGATATCGTCTTGGCCATCCTGGAACTGCTAAAGTATGCCTGCCTGGCCTTGTCTTTTGGAGGAGCACCTTAGGCCAGGTTCCCACTTCCCTCTCCCCTTGGGCTTGCCTCCCTAGTTTGCTTTTCCTATGGTGTGCTGGTTAGGATGTGTTCGGTGTCTCTGGCCATCCTCTCCTTGACGGGGTCTTGGTTTGATCTGAGCCCACGGCAAGATCAAGGGGCAGGCGCTGCTCAGATCCTGCCTCCAGAGTTTCCCTGTGTGGCTGGAGTTGACCCTGGCTGTAGAGTAGGAAGATCGGACTTGGTCGGCTTGGTCAGGCCTCTGGAGACACCCGGCCGCTCTTCCACCTTCCTTCAGCCAGTTTCCACGTCTCTGGTGCTTAGAGATACCTGAGGGAGGCAGCCAGCCCGGTAAGCTGGGACCTGGCGCCCTTGGCGCGTCCCATCCCCAAAGAGCCCCCAGACCCCTGACCCACTTCTGATCCTAGGTATCACCAGAGGGTGCTGTATATTGACATTGATATTCACCATGGCGATGGCGTGGAAGAGGCCTTCTATACCACAGACCGGGTCATGACTGTGTCCTTTCATAAATATGGAGAGTACTTCCCAGGAACTGGGGACCTACGGGTGAGAACTCCCTTTAGGAGCCAATCAGCTCACGCTCAGCTGCCAACTCTAACTCTCCTATTCTGTGCCACTAAAAACCATTCCCTCCTCTTCTGCCATTTAGAACACTGCACTCCAGTCTGGGCTGTCTGCCACAGTTTCTTTTCCTCCCTTTTCTGAAGGAAGGGAGTGATGAGACAAGGGGTCAGAGAAGGATTGGGGTCTCCTGACTCCATGTACTTTCCTCCTGGCCACAACTAGGTTGCATCATACTGTTCTTATGTGCCATAGGGCTTGAGTTTGGGGCTAGGAATTAGGACTCTTATGGATCATCTCAAGGGTTCTTAACATTTGAACATCCTTTGATCATTTAGCTAAAAGTGAATGATTCTACACAGAAAAATATGTGCAACTTTGCATCTGATGTGACATAATTAATAGACATGTCCCTGCTGAAGCTACTCATGGAACTGTTCTATCTGCTTCTGTTCACTTACAGTGATGTCAGCCACTTTCCATGGTAGTAGTCCTTGCATAAAGAAGTGGCACTAATTCAGTTTGCTATGGCAAGCATTAGAATTAGTGAGCAGTTACTATTTTGAAATTAATTGAAAGAATTTTTCTCCACTCTTTGTCCATGCACACCTTCATAGATCTAAGAGAGAGCAAGGTAGAGGAGTGTGCAGTAAAACTGGAGAAGAGGGGCTGGGATTGTAGCTCAGCGGTAGAGCGCTTGCCTTGCATGCGTGAGGCCCTGGGTTCGATCCTCAGCACCACGTACAAAGCAATAAAATAAAGACATTGTGTCCATCTACAACTAAAAAAAAAAAAAAAAACTGGAGAAGAAAGGGTTATTTGGGGTGGGTGTTTCTGTGACCCAATGGCTGGCCAGCCTAACCCAATTTGAAGGCAGCAATCTTGTGCTGCGGGGTAGGATATTCAATTCCTGGCCCCATAATCAGCTTCAGCCTTGGTACAGGCTCAGTGGTATGTCCAGAGATGAGAGCTGGGCTTGCTAATGAAGGAAAGGAGTACCCAAGGTACTCTGCTGTCCTGGCCACCTCATGGCCCAGCTCGACTCTCTAGAACTCTTTCCTTAGCCTTCCAGCCCCATCCTTGAACTCCTTCCTAGCTTCATCTTTCAGTTTTACTTTAATGTCCCTCTTGATTAGGATATTGGGGCTGGCAAAGGCAAGTATTATGCTGTTAACTACCCACTCCGAGATGGGATTGATGACGAGTCCTATGAGGCCATTTTCAAGCCGGTAAGTGACTTTATCCACCCCTTGAGATACAGATGGGATTGGTCTGGGGGAAGGGTAGCAAAGCACCCCACTCTATCTTAGGCTTCCCTTCCCATAGCTAATTGGGAAATGAGAGGTGTTTCAAACCATAGTAGTGTGGTCAGTTAGAGAAACAGAAATCATCCAAATATTTGTTGATATTTTCTGTGGGTCAGGCCCTCTGCTGGATACAAGAACATCTAAGGCATGATCTTTGCCCTCACAGTCTGTGGTTGGGGAGGCAGGCACTCACCCAACAGCATGTGGTCAATACTGTTTTATATCTCCATTTCTGTGGGATCAGCTCCTGGGGAATTTTTTTTTTTTTGGTGGTAGTGCTATGTTTTCTGGATTTTTGTTTCTTGTTGCTTTACATTGCTATCTGCATATTTGAAGTAGAGACTTACTCCAGTCCTTGCAGACCGGCTTTGTATGGGAAAGCCCATCTAGGATTCTGGAAAGGCTGTCTGGCATGTTCTGGGGCTAGGCTTGCAGCCGGAGTCCTCAGGCAGGCTGGCTTAGTGCTTCTGTTTCTAAGGGATGAACAGAGGATTGAGATAAACTGCTGCCTGAGCTGGGAAGAAGGTAGTCAAGGATGAGTTCACAGAGGTGGTGACATTTGAGCTGGACTTTGAAAAATAAGAAGGTACCCATGTAAAGGACGTAGGGGCTGGGTGCGGAAGCACATGCCTGTAATCCCAGCAGCTCTGGAGGCTGAGGCAGGAGGATCCTGAGTTCAAAGCCAGCCTCAGCAAAAGCAAAGCGCTAAGCAACTCAGTGAGACCCTGTCCTGAAATAAATTACAAAGTAGGGCTGGAGATGTGGCTCAGTGGTTGAGTGACCCTGAGTTCAATCCCTGGTGCCCCGCCCCCCCCCAAATAAAAGGAGGTAGGAGCTGAAGGAGTGGCATTTGGTAGAAGGAACAGCACCTGCCCAAGTACAGAGGTACCAGTATAGAGCAGCATGTAGACCAGTATGATGTGTGGGTGGAGGGTTGAAGGAGATGGTAGGAAATGGATGTTGGAGTCTGTATTTCAAAGGCAACATTGAATGCCATGCAAATGAAGTTCAACCTTTACTTATAAGGATCAGGAAACTGTTGAGTGTTGACCTAATGAAGTACCTACTGTGTGCCTAACTAGTAGTAAGGGTGACAGAAGTCTGAGTTATGGTTGCAGCCCTCAGTAACATTAGACTCTAGTGAGGACAAGATAGACAAAAGTAAAGTGCCTCCTTGCCATATGAGGCTCAAAGTCTATAGGACCAAATGAATAAAGCAGATGAAGCTAATGGTTGGGAAGCTTCCTAAAGGAAGTGGCACTAGAGCTTGGGCAATGACATAAAGATTAAGGAGTTGACAGGGAGGCCATTCAAGGTTCGGAGTTATTAGAGCCAGAAGTGTCTTGGAGATCTTTCCAAATTAGAAAACTCCCACTTCTCTACCCCACAGCATGAGGGAGACTAGGAAGGCAGGAGTAGGTGATAAGAAACAAAGTGCCTTTACCCACACTTTCTACCCTTGAACCTCATGTCGCTTTTCTTGAGGTTGATGGTGACAAGGATGTCTCCTTTTAGGTCATGTCCAAAGTAATGGAGATGTTCCAGCCTAGTGCAGTGGTCTTACAATGTGGCTCAGACTCCCTGTCTGGGGATCGGTTAGGTTGCTTCAATCTGACCATCAAAGGTGAGAGCAGGTAGTACAGGCATGGGTGGGCAGGGTCCTGCTGGGTGCTCCTGTAATCCAGAACCTCTTTTTCCTCCAAAGGGCATGCCAAGTGTGTGGAATTTGTCAAGAGCTTCAACCTGCCTATGCTGATGCTGGGAGGAGGTGGTTACACCATTCGTAATGTGGCCCGATGCTGGACATATGAAACAGCTGTGGCTCTGGACACAGAGATCCCCAATGGTACTAGCTCCAGGGCCAGGTTGTACTGGGCAGGAGCTGGTCCTCATGTGCCCTCAAGTTCACAAGCCTATGCCCATTGGCTTGTGAACTCTAGGGCACATGACCTCTCCTCTGATACTAGTTGTTGAGTCTCCTGTCTATCCTCTTGTGATAAGACTGTAGCTATCGTTTTTTCTTGTTAGTCCTTTTTGACGATCCCCCTCCTGCTTTGGGTCTGGGCAAAATTATCAGTGATTATTTGTAGCTTTGGAATTTCTACTCAGTAGGGTAACTGGGTTTATGAGTGAAAGGAATAGTCATCATAAGCATTATTTAAAGTGTCCTAAACCAGGGATTTGGGCCTTCCTTTCCTAGCAACATGTATACCACAGCGTGTACACTGGAGAATGGTATTACAAAGATTAAAATCCTAGAGGCACCAAAGTTTCACCCTATCTCAGAGGCATTCTTCTCTCTTTTATAGATGGGTGAACAGACCCAGAGAAACCTATAGATGATTTTCTCAAGGTCCTGTGGCAGCTAGGTCTCTGACTGTCTTCTCCCCTGCCCCAACCAGAGCTTCCATACAATGACTACTTTGAGTACTTCGGACCAGATTTCAAGCTTCACATCAGCCCTTCCAATATGACTAACCAGAACACGAATGAGTACCTGGAGAAGATAAAGTGAGTATATCCCCTGGCTGCCTTTCCATTGAAGATTCCAGGCTCTGGTTTGTCCCTAACCAGAGCCCAGCCACCCTTTCTTCCATTGGCCATAGGCAGCGGCTCTTTGAGAACCTGAGGATGCTGCCCCATGCACCCGGGGTCCAAATGCAGGCCATTCCCGAGGATGCCATCCCAGAGGAGAGTGGTGATGAGGATGAAGAAGACCCAGACAAGCGCATCTCAAGTAAGACCCAGACCCAGGGACCTATACATGTATCTACTCAGTAGGAAGCTCTGACTTCTCTCCACTCATTCCCCCAGGCTACCTGCCTGTAGAGACACCTATTCAAGTTTTAGTGTACAGGTTAGGGAGTCCGAGTCCCCCCTTTTCCTTCTCTTTGTCCCTTCCCCCAGTGTCTCTTGGAGGATACATGGGAGAGTACTGGGCATAGATCCTGAGATGAACAGCCCCCTGCTCTCTCACCTATTCTTTCCATCCACTGTCTCCCAAGTCTGTTCCTCTGACAAACGAATTGCCTGTGAGGAAGAATTCTCTGACTCAGATGAGGAAGGAGAGGGTGGCCGCAAAAACTCTTCCAACTTCAAAAAAGCCAAGAGAGTCAAAACAGAGGATGAAAAAGAAAAAGATCCAGAGGAGAAGAAAGGTGGGTTTGAGTTGGGCCAGGACTTGAGTCTTGAGCCCTGGGTCCTGGAGGAGAATCAATCTATGTAGGGCACCAGGAGGCGGGGGATGACTCAGGTCCTGCCAGCTCCTATAGGGTACTCGGCTCCTTGACCTTTCAGTGGCTCCCAGAAGTGGCCAAGCCCACTAAACAATGAAATACTCCGTCATCTCTACTGGCTAACTGAGCCTGGCTTTCACATACCACCCGAGCCCTTTTCTCAGCAACTTCATCCCAGTTTCCCAGGGGGCTGCCTCCACCCACTGGGTTCTGACTCTAGCAGGTTGGGAAACCGGTCCAACCTGTTTGTTTTCAACAGGGCTCTTGGAGAGGACCTGGGATGAGCTTTTCTCTTTTCTATGTCCAATGAGTTGTAATATTGGGGAATGGGTTTTAGGTAAGTGAAGACCCCCTGGGTCTTTCCAGACGGGTTACCCTTGGCCATCTCTGCACTTTTTATGTTCTAGAAGTCACAGAAGAGGAGAAAACCAAGGAGGAGAAGCCAGAAGCCAAAGGGTGAGGAAGAAGCTGTCAGCCACCTCCCTGGCATGGGAGCATCAGCCCCTTTGTCCCACCACTCTGAGGGAAGGCACAGGGACAGCTGGTCTCACTTACAAAGGCTTCTTTCAAGGACCAGTCTGTCTGTCTCTGCAGTTCTAGGCAGAGCTAGGAAGCCCCAGTCCCCAGCAGTCACCTGGGCAGCCAGGGTCCTGTGGAAGTGCATTGTATCCACACTTTTGTCTCAAGGCCTCCTGGGTTGTTTATCTCATGCCAGTCTCTGCTTTCTCCACAGGGTCAAAGAGGAGGTCAAGTTGGCCTGAGCAGACTTCTCCAGCTTTGGCTTCTGGCCAAGTTACTCACCTTTATCCTCTAATCCCTCAGATTTTTATATTTTCTATTTCTCTGTGTATTTATATAAAATATATTAAATATAAATGTCCCCAGGGACTAGATAGGAACCAGGGCCCTGATCCCAAGGCTGTGCTGAGGAGACTTCCAGCATTTGCCTTGTTCCCCATTCCTCTCCAAGTCTTTTGAACCATCAAGGGTGCAGATATGGGTGGAAGGGATGTAACCATAAGACAAAATCCTAAAATGACAAGGGCCTGTTTAATAGCTTTGGAAAGGTGCCCTTACCAAGTGTTCTAGAAGGATGAGTGGGTCTTCAGGGACCCCCCTGTACTTTTCAGACTCCTAACATCAGCCATTTTTAGATTGGTTCTGTGTTCATACCTTCCCACTGGCTGCAAGAGAGCCAAGAAACTCACACTGCCCTGTCTTCCCCCACTTCCACAGGTGAAGGTTGGTAGTCTAGCTTCCTTTCTAAGATACTATTTTCATTTTTGTGAGACTTTGTAATAAAATGGTACATTTCTACACCCTCCTGAGCTTTTGTTTCATGGCAGTGTCCCTGGTTCTACTTCCCTGTTCATTGGTGTGCCTTCTGGGTAGCTTGTACACACACACAAACCATGAACTTACCTGTCTTTTTTCAAAACCCTTTCCTTAAGTTATCTACCAGTCTCCTCACCTTACCCCCAGAAGACCACTCATTAAAGCACCACTAAAGGGATGACATTTATTCCTTTTCCAAATGTTACAGTAAAACCAGGTGGAAGAGAATGGTTTTAGCAATTAGAAAAAAAAAAAAAAAAGTACAAATCTGGGGTTTGGCCATTAAAAGTTATTTACAACAATGGGAGAAAAAAAAGACAACAAGAAGTTGCTTCACATTACAGACCTCCCTCCCACCCCAAAGCCTAATACTTGCTTACCAAGTCAAAAAAGACACAGTTGATTCACAAGCTGGAGGTTTGAACTTGAGTAAGACATTTATAAAAACCTAGACAGGGGTAGTGTCCTCCCCAGCCCAGGTGCCACTAGGCACAGCACAAAAGACTAAAAACTCAACAGGGGGAAGGCTGGACACTCAGGGTTTGGGAGTACAAGCACCCCACTTCTGGCTCAGGGATTTAGGGAGTAGGATAAACAAAACCTACTTGGAAAAGAATTGGCAGAGAAACCAGCAATTGCCTTCTGCAGGGATGGGGACAGGGATGGAGGTAGGGCCAGGGATAGGAGCATTTCACATCACTAACCTAACTTGGGAAATTGTAAGGGACCATCTTCAACTGGCCTTAAGAGAAAAACCAGATGGCTGATGGGAGAATCCACAGGAGGGAGAGGAGAAAAGGGAACGTGGCTGGGAGGGGGCAACAAGCCCCTTCCTTTCTGGGCACAGGAAGGCAGCCAGGGCACCAGGTCCAGGCAGTGACCTCACAAGGACAGCACAGTTTTTGCAGCTTAGAGATCACCCACCTGTCCCCACCCAGCTACTCATTCTGCTCAACGCTGGCTGATGCAGGGCCACTCTCCGGCCCCAAGGGAGTGGACGGCTCTGCAGCCTGGGGCCCTGCCTCTTCTTCTGTATCTCCTCCCTTGGAGGCAGCACTAGCCTCTGCCCCTTTGGTTGGGGGCTCCTGGCTCTCAGGGGTGGCAGCAGCCTTCCCTTCCTGGGCAGTGCCCTCCTCGCTGCAGGCACCGATCTCCCCCTGCTCCTGCTCTTCCTCTGTGGGTGAGGAGGCAGAAGAATCACCCCCACCCTCCTTCCGATTTCTCTTGAAGGACAGGCCACTCAATTTGAAAGGCTTCTTGAAAGAGAATTTCTTCTTCTTCTTAGGGGTCTCCTTGGGAGCGGTCTCCCCCTTGGCCTCAGCGCCCTGGCCAGGGGGTGCTGGCTCGATGGTATCGCCAGTGGCCCCAGCTGCCTCATCTGTTCCGTTCACGGGGGGCGACTCCCCTTCACCCTTGGGGGATAAGTCTCCATTGCTTTTCACGTGGCCATTCTCCTGCAGGGCAGAGGAGACAGCCGTGAGGGCTGGGGTTATTCTCCCCCTCCCCCGACCCGCTTCTGGCCATTCCAGGTAACGGGGTCCACCACTCGGATCCACTGCAACCCAAGTCTGGCTTTAGCCTCACCCCACACCCGGAATCCCGTCAAACACCACCTTCGCCTCTCGCAGGCGCGCTGGGACAGCCGCGGAGGCCACCGCCGGCAGGAGGCGCTGGGTCCCGGGGCCCCCACCCCCCTCCCCGGGGGCGCGCTCTCTATTCCGCGCGGAACCGCTGCGGGCCGCGGATCCCCGGCAAGGGGGTGAGCTGTGCCAGGCGATACTGGGCGGGAAGCCGCCCCCGGGCGCTGCCTCTCTGCACCTGGACGGCCTATTTTCCCAGCTTCCCGCTTTGTGTAAACGGTCCCCACCCACCTCAGGCTCTCCCCACCTCTCGGCTCCCCCCTTGAAAAAGACCGCGGGCCACCGAGGTCGTGTGTGCGGATGCAGTGCCCTCCCCTCCAGGCACCCGCCCCGCGGCCCCTGGGCGCCCCCTTGGCGCGGCCCAGCAGCGCCTTTGTTCCCCGCGCGGCACTCAGGGCGGCCGGGGGACAGCGCCGGGGGCCGGGACCGCGAACAAAGAAGGCGGCGGGGCCCGGCCGGCGCCCCCTCCCCGCCCCTCCCCTTGCTTCGCCCGCGGGGGCTGCGGCGCCGAGAACAAAGGGACCGGGCGGGGGAGGGGGCGCCGCGTGTCCCGGGCCGGACAAAGCGCGCGGCCCCGGCCCAAGGCCCTGGAAGGGGCGAGGCGCCAGAGGAGGGGGCTGGGGCCTGTCGTGCAGAGCGCACCCACCTGTCCGTTGGCCTTCGCGGGGGAAGCGCCTGCTGCCTCCTCGGCGGTCACGTCGCCCCGGGGAGCCTTGGAGCTCTGGCTGCCCATAATGAGGGGGTCTGCTGGTGGGGCGCCCGGAGCCGCCCCGGGCTCGCGCCGCAGGGGATAGTCCGGCGGGGTCGGCCGAGCGGGCGGAGGGGTGGGGCTGGCGCCTGAGGGGGAGGGGTGTCGGGGGGAAACCCAGCTGCACCCCCGCTCCGCGGCCAACCCGCTAGCTGCGCCCGCCGCCGCCGCGCTCCGCGCCAGAATGCCGCCCGCCGCCCGCCGAGCCGCCTATATATATGCGCCCAGAGCTCGGGGCGGGGCCGGACATTTAAATGAGCACCCAATCGAGGGGCGGAGGCGGGGTCGGGTCGCGGTCCCCACTTGCGCAGTGGGCGACGCTGGCGGTCCAGTCTCCCCCAATCCCTCCCGATTACCAGGAGCAGGTAGGGACAGTCGTAGGAAGGAGAGGCACCGGTCCTTGAGCGAGCTGAACGCAGAGGACATCCTCGAGGAGAGAGAAGCGCGCAGTCTTTCCCTCTTCTTACTGCCTCCCTCTCAGGGTGGGCGTCTGCGCACAGTGGAGTGGCCCCAATCTTCTTGGTCCTGCACTGGCAGCCCCCGTCAGTCTCCCCTTGAACTCTTCGAAGGGCTCACATGCCCAGACTCGTCAGACGGCTGGTCCTGAGTTATGCTCCAGAAAATGTGGTCATAGCAGCCTCGGGGCCCCCGCGCTGGGTTCAGCGCTCCGAAGGTCTGGAGACCCGCCAGAGGTCTCATCCACTTTCCTACCTGCCTGCCGCTACCAGCCTGGGGGCGGGAGGGGAGGTCTAACCTAACGCGAGGTCACTCCGGTCAGACTGGTGAGGCTCATCCATTAGTCCATACTCCTTCCTCCCAGTCCGTCAGCCAGGACAGAGAAATTCACCTCCAGTCTTTCCGGCCCTCAACCTGAACCCACTACAAAGTTACGGGAGGTGGGGGAGGGGTGGGGTCTGTGACCTTAACGGGCATCTCCATCCCCCTTTGAGGTGGATGGGCCTGAGGCTCAGACACGTTGATGTAACCTGTCTGCTTTGAGTTTGGTGTTCCCCCTTCCTGTCCTGCTTCCCCCCAATACAGGCAACAGAACCCCAGCGAAGGACTCAACAGACCTTAAATACTCCAGTTTGAAGGGGAGGGGTGGGATGCCACCAAGGGTCCCTCAGCACCCCTGAGAGTCCCTTGGAAACAGCCCCCAGGGCTGCCCAGCCCAACCTCTGACTCTGCCTGAGAGTGGGGAGCCTGGAGGCAAGAGCAGGGTGGAGGTGGCTGGAGACCTTGGTTTTCTTCACTTCTCCTTCTCTAGAGTCCTGGCTAGTCCAGGATGTGTGTTACTGTATCTGTCTGGCCGCCTACCCTCAGCCCCCAGGAAGAAAGGGTGGGGGCTGGAGGAAGAAAAGCAGTACAACAGCTCAGCAGTTCCCTCCTTTCCTCTTACTGGGAAGACTTCCTGGGAAGCCTGAAGCTGTGAGGTGTGGAGACACCCCAGGGCCTGAGAAATTGGGAACTCCCCACAGATCTGGCCACAGAGGGGTGGGGAAGGCTGAGGTGGCTTCTACATTCTGTATTCACTCCTGTATGCTCATCCCCACCCCAATTCTGAAATTATAGAATACTCTCAGCTTCATTAATACTGCCCCCTCACTTTACAGACCAGAACAGTGAAATTCAGAATGGGAAAGTGACATGCTTAAGGATACACAGAAGCTAAAGGTGAGAAAGGGTCTGGAAAGATCTAGACTGGAGGCTGAAAATCCTTGGAGGAATTTCCTGTGACATCTGGAGCTCCCTGGTTAGAGTGGAGGCAAGAAGAGCAAGCTAGTTTGGGGACAGAGCCCCATGTCCCCACTGCAGCTCACTGACAGTACAGTGACTCCTCCAACCACTACCACTCAAGGATGGACATCGTGACCTGCTCTCTGTCTTCACCACAATAGGGAACCCACAATGCTGCCAGGCGCTGCCCGCACCGGCTGGCAGGGCTCAGATGGAGGATGTGTGAGTCTTGGAGGGGTTGGGTGGGGCCAGAGGTTAAGATGGGATTCCAAGATTCCTGATCTCCAGATGCTGCCTGGTAGGGGTGAGAGGCACATTTCCCAGAGGATCTCAGAAGCTGGGAGGAGCAGCAGGGCTAAAAGATCTTGAGTGGCCAGAGAGCCCAGTCCATGGAGGCGGGGCTGCATCCCACCAGACATTCCAGGAGGCTGGGGAGGAGGTACCTGGGAACCCAATCCCGTAGAAAATCCAGGTCCCAGCAGAATCCAACTTCTAGAAGAGGGAAGAGGCTTAGTATGGTTGGGGGTGGGTGTTGTTCAGCAGCTCTATGGCCTCCTCCCGTCCACACTGTGGCTCCTTCCTTCCCAGCTGCTGCCAACCCAGACAATGCGCCCATTGTTCTGTGTCTCCGGGAGCCTGTAAGCAACTGTGTGTGTCTGTTTCTCTGTGTATGACTATGTATTACTCTGCGTCTGTGTTGAGACTTTGTGACTGTGTATGTGTGTACCAGGTGTGTACATTTGTGGTTGTGCAAGTCTGCATCTTTCTTTGGCTCTGTGTATTCAAGGGGAGGGAGAACCTTGGTGATACCTAGTGACTCTCTGAGACTTTCTGGGTGTGTTCCTCTTTCCTTGAGACTGTGTGTTGGTGACTGTCTTACTGTGATTGGGTGTGTGACTATGAGTGTGTGCGGCTGGATGAGAAAGACCTGTAGGTGTGGGAGTGGAAGAGTGGCTGTGTGAATGTTCCCAAGGGGGTTTAGGTGTACCTCGCTCGGTCACTAAGGTTGTGGTGGTGAAAACCTTTGAGAGGTGAGCCTTTGCCAGGATAGAGTGACAGGGAAAGAAGGAATGTGAAGAACAGGGTGCCTGGGATGGAGCGAGGAAAGGGAGCTACAGGGACTAGACACCCCCATCTGTTCCAGTTCTCCTGGTAAGGGCTCAGATCCTGGTCCTGCATGTATAAAGGCCTCTGGGGAAGAGACATCAGAGTATGGCTAGATCCTGCTGGAGGCCCTAAAGAATGTGACTTGGCAAAGCCCAATTCCCAGCCCCAGGGTCTCCATCTCCTCCTCCAGCATTTGACCTGGAGACTTCAGTTCTGGCCCAGGTTGGCCTTCTCCTGATGTGATCATTAGCCCATCCTTCCTCTTGGGCTTCAGTCTGCTCATCTGTACAGCAAGAGATGGGCCTCCTGATTCATAGTTACAAAGACTTCCCGGAGTCCCTCCTTCTGCTCAAGTATAGAAAGGGTAAGTGGTGAGTCATGCAGGGTTCCTGCCCTCAGGGATTTCCCATCTAGTAGGAGAGACAGGCTATACCTTAGGGGTGAGAGGAGGGTCCCAAGGAGGAAGAACCTAGAGCAGGACAATGTAGGAGCAATGAAGTCTGTGCAAGTGCGTGGGGGTGGAGAGGGGCCTCCTCTGGGGCAAAGTTTGGAAGATGAGCTCCTAGGATTCAGTGACTGGCTGGGTGCAGAAACAGTGGGGATAGGGAAGTGATGCTGGGCCACCCGCTTTTCTGTTTTAGGTGACATTGGGTGAAGCAGATCCATTGACTGGGACAGGGCATCAGAGAGAAAAAAAATTGGGGGGAGTTGCTGAGTCTAAACTTGCTGAGTTCGAGTGACCCAAGGAAAATTCAGGAGGACATCAGGAAGCAGCCTGAAGTCTTTAGGATTCAGGACACACATCCAATCATATTTCCCGAGCTACAGGCTAGTGTCCAAAGTCTGGTTGGTGGTCTTACAGAGACAACACCCAGAGGGGTTTTTGTTTGTTTGTGTTATGGTGCTGGGGACTGAACCCAGGGCCTTGTATATGCTCACTCTACCACTGAGGTACATCCAGAGGTTTTAAATCAGGTCTGATCCCAGGAAATCTGGCCTCTGATCACTGCCAATAAGAGGATACCTGAGCCGGGCGCGGTGGCTCAAGCCTGTAATCCCAGCACTTAGGGAGGCTGAGACAGGAGAATCGCGAGTTCAAAGCCAGCCTCAGCAATGGTGAGGTGCTAAGCAACTCAGTGAGACCCTGTCTCTGCATAAAACACAAAATAGGGCTGAGGATGTGGCTCAGTGGTCGAGTACCCCTGAGTTCAATCCCCAGTACCAAGAAAAAAAAAAAAAAAAAAAGAGGATACCTGTAGCCAAGAGCTGGATGAGGTAACCCAGGAAGTACCTGTGCAGAGGGAATTCTGCATGGGTGAGGCAGGCAGCAGGAAAGGACCCAGGAGGAGTCATAGATTGGAATAGTAAGAACCCCTGAGTGCAGAATTATTGGGATTCCCAAGCATTGGGGAGGCTTGTAGAAAATCAGGAAAAATCAACAGTAATACTGGTCATGACTGTTAGCACTGGTGATGTGCTTGCTGTATGCAAAGCCCTGTGCTGACAGCTTTCCATACAAGTCCTCAGGACCCAGTGAGATGTGCACCATCATGGCTCCCATTCACAAGAGGAAACCAAAGCTTGATGAGGAGGGTGTTGATGTGAGCAAGATAAAAGGAGGAAGCTGGGCCTTGTGGTGCACGCCTGTAATTCCAGTGATTTGGGCTGAGGCAGGAGAACCACGAGTTCAAAGCCAGCCTCAGCAACATAATGAGGCCCTAAGCAACTCAGTGAGACCCTGTTTCTAATAAAATATAAAAAAGGGCTGGGGAGGGGCAGGGGTATAACTCTGTTGGTAGAGTGCTTGCCTCACAGGCACAAGGTCCTGGGTTCAATCCCCGACACCACACACACACACACACACAAAGTGCTGGAGATGTAACTCAGTGGTTAAGCGCCCCTGGGCTCAATTCCTGGTACCAAAAAAAAAAAAAAAAAGACAAAAGGAGGAGAAAAGTGGTTTTTAGGAGCTCTAAGATTGTGGTGGCTACTAGAAGGTGCTTCAGGTTGAGAAAGAGCAGTGTGGGGTGGGGGCAGGAGAGGTAAGAGGCCAGGCCTCCAGGGTGCAACTCCCAGAACCAGGGCTGCTCCCCATGGGCCCAGGCTCCTTGGATATGACTTGGCTGTCCACCGCCTCCCTGCCAATTATAGGCCTTGAACCCTGGTATGAACCCTGGCCTCCTCAAGGGCCCTTCACTGGACCCACTATCCAGTCACCAAATCACAAGGACAGGAATTCTGAAAACTCCCTTTCAGAATTTTAGGCCTCCCAGAACTTTTCTCTCTTCCCCTTCCTTCCCCTGAAGAAGGAGAGAGTGTGTGAAGGACAGGATGTCGGAGGGGGCTGCATAAACCAGTGGTGCCCAATCACTCACTACCCAAGGGAGCTGTCTCTCTGGGGTGCAGCTTCCCCAGGAGCAAAGGGGCATGTGCTCCCAGCTTACCTACCCGAGGCCTGATGAGGTAAGCAGAAATTCAACCCAGTTTATCTGGGCCACAGTGAGGCTTTCCTGACTCACTCCTCACCTCTTCCTGACTTTTAGTTTCTTTTCGGATCACGGGTGCCTTTAAGGGAGAAATGGCCAAACCAGTAGAATGTGTATTGCTTACAACTTTCCAACCAAAATCCCCATCTTAGGGGAACTCTCTTCAAAAAGGAAACTGAAACTTCTCAGTCCAGGCTTCAATCCCAGCCTTCCTCCATGAGCTCCGGCCTCGTCACCTCGCTTTCCCATTCAGCCTCTTGCCCCAAGTGACGCGGAGCACATTTCTTCTACCTCCCAGCTTCATGACCCTAGACAAGCCTTTCCCTTTGAGCCTCTTTCTACCCACTCCATACAGAGAGCCACCTGGGAGCCACTTGGGTCCCTTCTGGCTGTCTCCTTCACTGTGTGGTCTTAGGTTCTTTCCGAGCCTCAATCCCCTCAACTATAAAAAGACCACAGTACCAATTCTGTAGGGTTATTGTGAGATAAAGGAGTTCACACAATCAAAGGAAGCCCTTAAAACCCAGTACTGAAGGCACAAGGTGCCCAGAGGCATCCAGTAATGTTCCTGGGTACCATTATGGGAAATTCTGGGCCAGAGGCCGATTCCCTTCCCTTCTCTTCCCTGTCTGACTCAGAGGGAGGAGGTGGGAACCTGGATGCCTGAGACAGCCCTGTGGCTGGTCCAGCACCTTCTTTCCAGGCCAGGTGGTAGAGGGACTGATCAGGCTCTTCTAAGTTTGCTTAATTGTTCAGAGGGGAATTTATTTGGCTTCAATTAATTCCTTAAAGGCTAAAGAAATGTTTCTCTCCCAGAACCCTGAAGACTCTCTCCTTCTCTTCTTTTAACCCTAAAGTATTCCCCTGGGAGCTCCTTTCAGTGACTTTTCCCAAAGAGACATGCTTCAGAGCCTCCCCGCAAGACGCAGTTCATCTGTGTCCCCTCCCAGCCCTTCTTAAATTCTCCTTTCCACCTTCTGCAAAGGGAGGCCTCATATTCCTGGTGATCCATCCCCAAGTTGCTCCTCAGAGAGAAGATCAAGCTCCCAGCCCCATCTCCCTCATGTCTTCTTGGCCCACGAATCTTTAATTCTACTGGCTTTTCAGTTCCTCAGAACTGGGCTGCCTTCAACTTCAGGGCCTTTGAATATGCCATTCCCTATGTCTAGAAGCTGTTTACCTGCTGATTTCAACTATTAACACCCACATCAAATCACTCCTGAGGCCATTTCTAGATTCCCCAGGAGGAAAGTTTGCCTCTCCTTAAAGTACATTCCATGCCTCTAGGTATAGGGCTCCCACTAGCTAGTCCCACAGTGTTTCCCAAGCCAGGAACCTGGGCTGATCTACCCTGTGGCCATCTCCACTTGTTATTTGCCCTGTCTCCACCTCCAGGAGCACTGTCCTAACCAAGATCCTTCTTTCACCCAGGCTGGACCATATCATTTTTCACTGGTCTCTCTGCCACTACTCCTGCCTCTCCCGCTGTCTTAGAGTCACTGTCTAATAGAAGACTCTCAATAAATTTCTCTCTTTTTTGCAGTGCTGGGTATCAAAACCAGGACTCATGTGCTCTACCACTCAGTAACATATTTGTTGATATTTGTTGATGAATGGAGTAAATGAGTGAAGAAATGAATGCAGGGGTAAAAGAAATGTGAAATCCAACACACTCCTCTTGGCTTTCGGCTATTCCCTCCTGCTCTCAGGACCAAGCCGGCACTTTGCACTGAAGCCACACAGTCTGGGTCCCCAGCCACTCACACCTCACTCTCCTTCCTGCTTTTTCTGCTTTGTGCAGGCAGAGTCCCCTCTGCCTGATTGTCCTCCTTCCCTACTGTGTAGCAGGGAAACAAGACAGGCTTGTTGCAGTAATCCAGGCTACAGATGATGTGGCCTGTAAGAAGGGCAACAGAGATAGCAGCCAATATTAGCAATGCTTGAGAGCCCTGTTCCCGCTGCTCCTGGTGCTAGGCTTAAGAGTGCAGCCTAGCTGTGTGCGGTGGCACAAGCCTGTAATCCCAGCACTTTGGGAGGCTGAGACAGGAGAATTGCGAGTTCAAAGCCAGCCTCAGCAACAGCAAGGCACTAAGCAACTCAGTGAGACCCTGTCTCTACATAAAACACAAAATAGGGGCTGTGGATGTGGCTCAGTGGCCGAGTACCCCTGAGTTCAGTCCCCAGTACCAAAAACAAGATAGAACCAGGACTCCCCAACATTCGTACTGTGAGAGGGGAGCCTTCAGGGAAATTTGGTAATGGCTAATAAGGAGGGGATGAACCAGAAGCGTCTTCAAGGCTGATAGAAGAAATGGTTTGCAGAGGAAATGAGTGATCCACCTTGTCAAATGGCACCAAAAGATGGGGGACAGTGGAGAGAGGAAAGGAAGTGTTCAGAGGCAGCAAGGACAGGATGTGGAAAAGAACTAAGGATTTTAGGAGTGAGGAGGAAGAAAGGCTGAAGACAACACCAAGGGTCTGGCGTGGCCGACTGGGTGGAGGAGTGAGGAACCCTGCACAGGAAGCCCAGACCAAGAGCAGAGGGTTACATGTGCAAAGAGTGGTTAGTTTGGGTCAGGATAACGTAAGGTGCCTTTGGGATATCATTAAGATCTCTGCATCTAGAGAGAAATTTGTGTTGGACAGAGAAAAAAGACCTCTCCCTATCCCCATGTGTATCTGAGAGAATCTATATGCTAATGACCAAAGTCTTTATCTCTAGCCCAGATATCTGTCTAGAACTCCAACAGCTCTTAGAGGTCACCCTGGATGTCCCACAGGGACCCATAAGACACAAACAAATAGGCTCAGATGGACACAGATGGGAGCAGACAGAGCTGGAGGCAAGAAACTCAGAAGAGTCAGACCGGTCCAAACAAAGGCAAGGGTGGCATGATCTAGGTGAGGGCAGAGGGCAGGGGAAAGGATGAAGTCCAGAAAAGTTCAGGGGATCACAGGGGCAGGGACTGGGCTCCACTGAGGGAGAGGGACTGGGAGTCTGCTTTTTCCAAGAGCTGGTGCTCCTGAGAATAGCCCTAAGACTACTTCCTGTAGCCATCAGCATCTTCTGCCAGACCTTGCAGGGAGGCTCAGGTAGGACCACTGCCTAGATAGGACCTGATATAGTGTTTAAGAGAAACCACAGGTACAGTCTAAGGCCCTGAACCCAGTTAAGAGCCAGAGATCACTCCTTGAACCATGTCCCTCCCTTGCTTAAATCTGATCACAGTTCCTTGTTTCCTCCTGCATAGTGTTCAATCCCTTGTTCTGGCCTTTGAGTCACTGAAGCTCTGGCCTTATTTCAGGCAGGGACCACCTGGCTGCCTGTCCTATGATTTCCTCGTGGGACCACCATTTCAATTTGCAAATCACCAAGGCTTCATGCCTGTCCAGTGCCTGCCCATCTGTCAAGGCCAGCTCCAGGGATCTCCCAGAAGTCTTTGCTTACCCATCAGAGAACCCACTGTGCCCCAAATAAACTATGTCACCCACACCCCAGACCTTTTTTTTTTTAAACATTTTTTATAGTAGTAGATGGACACAATATCTTTATTTATTTTTATGTGGTGCTGAGGATTGAACCCAGTGCCTCACGCATGCAAGGCAAGCGCTCTACCACTGAGCTACAATCCCAGCCCCCACCCCAGACCTTTTACTCAGCTAGTGTATGTCTCTGCCTTTGTGTGGCAGGGGGAAAATCTGGGGAGCAGGAACTGGTCTGGTTCATCCAGCTTACTCTGCTGGGGGTGGGATGAACATAGTGTGAGGTGACGGCAGATGCCCCCCCACCATACCTGTGGGTTCAGTAAACGCCTGTATGTCCACAGAAAGAACTGAGATCATCCTCCCAAAAAAGTGGAGAGTGCCCGAGAAAGGCAGAAGCTGTTTTATTTGAGGCATGAAGGACAGGAACTCAGAGACTTCAGGAGGGAGGGAAAAGGTAGACATTCTTCATCCATGGAGAGGGGACAGTGGATCATGCAGTACTTCCAGTCCCAGGACACCTTTCTGCTCATCCTGCACAAGTCTGCCTTGGGATCATCATGTGGAAAACCTGAAGCCTGTGTCCCCAAATCCCTGGAAAACAGGTGTCTGTGATGTTACCTTGGAACCCAAGGGCACAGGAAGTATCACACAAGTACACAAACTCCCCGAGTCCAAAGCTGGCCCTGCCATGAACTAGCTGGTGTCTTTGGACAAGTCACTCAGTGGCTGTGAGCCTCAGGCTCCTCATCTGAGGACACCATCTAACAGCATTGTGATCAGGATTAAAGAAGATAAGGTATGCAAAATTTTAGCATAGTACTGGCAGAGAGGAAACTGTGATGAACAGTAGTTGTTATTACTCTTTTATCAAGAGTCTGGTCCCAGATCTGCCACTATTTTCCTTTCTTGCCTGCCTATAAAGTGAAGTGTTGAAGGATTAAATGAAATTATGGATGTGACAGAGACTCCTAAGATAAGTGATTATCTCTGTCTTTTGAGGTTCACTTCCCTGGAGTGCCAGTTTTTATCACTCTCATTCTGTCAGGTTTTTACTGGGCTCTCTGTCTAGGCAGGACCTGCTTGTTGCTTCCGGGCCAGCCCATCTTATCCCCTCTGCCATGAGGCCGAATGAGAGGAAAGAGCCAAGGTTACCTCAGCAGGGACTAAGGATATCCAGGGTGAAGGACTTCCTTCCAGGCCACAGGATGATGTTCTGGGAGGAAGCCAGAAATCATGGGACTGATGCCACTGGGGGAAGGGTTGTTTTCAGGGAAATGGCCAGGCCAGGCTGGGCTGGTTAGGCCAGAGTTGCCCAGTGGAGTGAATCAGCTCAGCAATAACCTCACTTTTAGGGACCCTGGAGAGACTCTGTTTAAACCTGCCCCAGGGTATCTAAGATCACAGAGACAACAGACAGGAATAAAGGCTCTGCAACATGAATTCTCCATGATAGACAAGAGGCAAGGGGTCACCAACCAGACATAAAGCTGTTTCCTCCACCCAGAATACTCTTCCTAGGGGCTGGAAATGGCTGACTCCTCATCCTTCAAAGCTAGTTTAAGATGTACCTCCACAGAGAGGAACTCCTGGCCAGACCATGCATTCCTTCAATATTATTGAGTTCCACTGTGTCAGGCACTATTCTGGATCTGTGAGCAAAACAGAGTCCCTACCCATCTCATATAAAGTAGCAACTGTGCTTCCCTAACATAGCACACTGTTTATCTCTAACTCTCCTTTATGGCTTGTCTCCTTACCAAAGTGTAAGCTCTAGAAGGGCAGGGGCCTCAACGATTTATTTCACCAACATGAACCCAGTGATTAACTCATTCTGTAAACCTGGCATAAACCACAAAGTAAAACAAACAAATAGGCCCTTGTTGAGTAAATAAATGGACACAGAAACAGTTGTACTCAGAGGTGGGCACTGACTTTAGAGATGCATAGAAATGTGAAGAATGCAGACACATACAAGATGATTGCCTTGACCGCACCCTTCAAGCCGATCTTCTTCCTTCCCATTGCTTATTCTGCTTGACCACTAGGCCTTGGCATGTAGTCTCTATTGCTCTGAGGCTGACTGAGTTGGTACTCAGGAAACGACCTATCCTGGTCCCCCAAACTCCCTGTGATGGGCACAGAGCTGGCATTATGTTTGGGATTCTACTTTTTTGAATGTCTTCTGATGAATAGGTATTTCAATGTCATATCTGTCAATCTTTAAAAATATGTGGTGGTTGCAATAGGACAAGAAAGGATAACCCTGCAGGGACCCACGTCCAGCCCACGGGGACCCTCCCATGCACTTTGACACCTTCGTGTCCACCAGCTTCAAGGCCAAAGCTGCTGGGCCCCACCTGGTGCTTTGCCTTGCTCTTCCCTACATCCAGCTAAGCCCCACCCACGACCCGTCTTCCACAAGGTCCCGCCCCCCGACCCTCTGGCCACGCCCCTCACCCGTTCTCACGGACGCAGGGGAACTAGGTGTCTCTTCCTCCTGCCTAGGAACTGGTAGTTAATGTTCTGCCACCGGTGCTTCCACCTGCAGGGCGGGAGCAAGGGACATACAAGATAGGAGCAACGCGGATCTTCGCCCAGTCCGCCCGGCACCGCCCCTTCCTGACGCCCTCAGGGCCCGCCCCTCCCGCCCCGCCCCCTCCTTCGCTCCTAGTTGGTGGTCCGGGACTCTAGGGATCCGCCCCTCCCTCAGGCCCCTCCCCCGTTTAGACTTCACCCCGCCTTTTCCAGGGCCCCGCTCCCCGCGGGCGCTCACGTGAGGCGCGGGCGCGCGCCGTAGCAGCAGGGCCAGCGCGCCGACGGCATGTCGGCCAGACCCGTGGCCCCCGGCAGCAGCAGCAGGGTGCGCGCCGGCCAGCGCCAGGCAGCGCCCGGCGGACGGTGGCGCTGAGGGCTCAGCCAGTAGTCGCCCAGGCTGCGGCGGGCGGCGGGCTCCGGCAAAGTCGGGCCCCGGCTGCCCCAGAAACACAGATCCTGGTCCAGGCGGTGCGGGGGCGTGGCCCGGGGCCGCCTGCGGGGGAGCGGGGCAGCGTCACCCAGGGGACTGCAAGACCGAGGAGGGAGCCTCGAGATCGGACGAGGCGGGGCGTGGGTCGGGATCGCTCCTCGTCGATTTAGAGGGATTGGGAGGAGGATCAAAGGTCCCTCCCCACCAATATCCTGGAGCCCTTCCCGACTTGGGCGCCCCCTCGCTCTAACCCCTAGCCGTGCCGCCAGGCCAGGACTCTATCCCGCCGGTGCCCTCCCTTGGTCAGCCTCACCGGGACAGAAGAAAATTCACCACGAAGTGGGCAGTCTCGGTGAATAGCATGGTGTCCAACCTGCCTGTCCCGGTTTCGGCCTCTTTAATACCTGCCTGAGCGTGGAGGGGGAAGCTTGAAAGCCCATATTCCCCCAGGGCCGGCTGTTTTTAGCAAGAGGCGTCAGCTGTCAGGGGAGGTTGGGGGCCGCTGGTCTCTCCAGCGGGGCCTAGTCCGTGTAATGCCCTCACCAGCAGCTTCAGCGGAAGGGAGCTAGTCACCAGATCTTAGGTTCCCCAGAGATGTGCACCCTTAGTTCAAAGACAAAAGTGCAAGGACAGGCAGAGGCAGCGAGAGGAATCCAAAGGCAGGAAGATCAGCTGTGTGTTGGAAAAACGCTTTTCCAACCCACCCAAGGACCTCCAGCCTCTGTTCCCTTGTTGGATTATGTGCTCATAGGGAACCCACACCTCAGAGGGCCCAGATGGTAACAATCTGCAGAATTCCAAGCACACATAAGTCTTTAAAGAATCAAAAGGACCCTCACACCCACCCCAAAAAGTTAAAAATCTTTGAGCTCGGCTCACTTTTTGAGCTGAAGAAGGAACAGAGCTGGGTAGACAAAAACAAAAGTAAACGTTAGCTTCCTTGACTGTTCCTGTTCCTATAAAAGGTGAGATAATCCTTACGTGCCCTTGTCTGGCTTAGAGCATGGGGCTCAGGGCTTGGAGCCCAGGCTGGGCCCTGCTCCTTGACGCCCTGGGGATCCAGAGGAACTCACTGGCCCAGTTCCCTTTCCCATACTGCCAGTTTGGGCTATTTCCCCCCTAGTGACTCACACTGGCTGCCCAGGAGAGTGGGCAGCTGTTTTGAGCCCCCAGAGCCCAGCACAGGCCCTGGCTTGCCCCTTCCAATTGTGCAGCCATATTTGGGGATCTAATCTCTTTTTCCTCCTTGGGGAATCTCTCTCCTCCAATCCCTTTTTTTTCCCCATCTTCAACTTCTCCCTCCCTGATGGCTCCTACTCATCAGCAAACAAACAGGTTCTAGTCTTTCCTATCTTTGAAAAAACAGAAAGCCCTCCTTCAACCTCACACCCTACTCCAGCCCCCCTTCATAGCCAACATTTTTCAAAGAGTTGTGTGCACAGGTTGTTTCCACTTCTTCCTCTCACCCTTGCAATCTCGCTTCCTCCCCCAGCATTGGGTAGGACAGCTCCTCAAGGTCACCACTGACCTCCTGGTTGCTTAAATCTAAGGGATGCTTGCAAGTCTTTATCTGACTTGACCTCTTAGCAGTGGCCAACTTCAACACAGTAAAAAATACTCCCTCTTAGTGAGATACTGTTGGGCCCTTGTTTTCAGGACACTGTGCACTCTTGATTTTCTTACTATCTCACCAGCTGCTGCTCCGTGGCATGTTTCTCATCCTCTGCTCACCACCTAATCACAGTTTTTCCTGGGCCCCTACAGCCTGTGCCTGGAGTCCCATCCCTTCCCATGCATTGTGTTCAGCCTGTGACACTTGTTTTTCAGCCCACCCTGTCTCCTGGAGCCCTCCAATGGACGTCCCACCTCACAGCAAACATGCCCCGCACCTGGTTTCCATTCCACATCCCCAGCTTGGCCATTTTCCATTTGTCTGAACCTAAAATCTAGGCTTGGTTCTAGACTGCCTTGTTTCTTCCTTTTCTCATTCAGGAAGTTATGAAATCTTGTCCTCAGCAAGACATATCTAAAACCCCATTGTTAGCTGGGTGCAGTGGTGCATGCCTGTAATCCCAGCTACTCAAGAGGCTGAGGCAGGATGATCACAAGCTTAAGGCCAGCTTCAGTAACTTGGTGAGACACTGTCTCAAAATAAATTTTATAAAAGGGCTGGGGATATATCTTAGAGGCAGAATCCTCCAGGATTCAATTCCCAGTACCCGCCTACACACACACACACACAAAGAAAAAAATGAAATAAAATCCCATGGTTGCCATTTTCTCTATCCACACCTGGCCCAATGAAGACCCCATCACCTTATACTTGGGGACTACAACAGCCACCCTTTTCTCTGCTGCCACCCTATGTCCCTATGTGATCTGTCCCAACAGGGCAGCCAGGGTTGCCTGTCCAAAACAGGAACATGACTGTCCCCCTACATGGTATCTATAACACCAAGTTCACAGACAGCACGTGCCAATCTCAGTGCCAGAACAATTCCTACCTCCATATCTTTGCCTGAGTAACTGCTTCTCACCCTTTAGTCCAAGTGTCAGTTCCTTATGAGAGCCATTCCCACCACTTGGCCAAGTCAGGTAGCTCCGCTAGTCCTCACAGCACCTGGGCCCCACCTCTGTGGACTAATCAAGCAGTCATACACAAGCTGTTCCAAGCTGCAGACTCCTGAGCCCTCCCATTATACACTTGGGAATGTCAAGATGAATATGACACAGTCCCAGCCCTTGGTGAGTCCACAAGGGGCATTCAACTGGGATCAGCAACACGTAGGACAAGCAGGTGCTATGGGAGAAGATGGATGGCTGTCAGGAGCCTTCTCTGAGAAGTAACAACTGGCGGACCTAAAGGAAAAGTGAGGTTTTGAGGGAAGCTATTCCAGGCAGAAGGTACATGTGTTTAAAAGTGGGAAGAAGTTCTTTTTGTGTGTGTGAGGAGCTGAGGGTGTCCATTGCAGCTGGACAGAAGACATGAAGGAGCCACTGATGGGATTTAAATAGCAATGACATGGCTGGGATTGTGGGTTTTTATTCATTTGTTTTTGGTACAAGGGATTGAACTCACTGAGCCACACTCCCAACCTTTTTATTTATTTATTTATTTTTAAAATATTTATTTTTTAGTTGTAGGTGGACACAATAGCTTTATTTTATTTTTATGTGGTGCTGAGGATCGAACCCAGTGCCTCCCGCGTGCTAGGCGAGCATGCTACCACTGCGCCATAACCCCAGCCCCCTTTTTATTTTTTTATTTTGAGTCAGGATCTCATTAAGATCCTTAGGACCTCGCTTAGTTGCTGAGGATGGCTTTGAACTTGTGATCCTCCTGCCTTGGCCTCCTGAGTTTCTAGGATTACAGGCATGCACCACCATGCCCAACCTGAGATTGTTGTTTTTATAAACAAATTCTGCACTGGAGGAATCAAGCAATGAAGAAAGTAGGGAGACTGGTTAGGGTGATGCAGAGGAATCCAGATGGCTAGAGATGGGGGCCTCCTTAAGGATGGTGGCAGTCAAAATGGGGCAGAATGAACCGTTGTTGCCTGGGCTAGGGGCTGGGGAAGGAGGAGGGAATGAGAATGTCTCTGGTCCTTGTGCCCCAAGGGTGGGTAGGGAAAAGACAGTAGGAGCTGGGACACTCATCTCCCTGTGTCCATCCAAGGTTCCAACTGGCATGGGATTGTCCCATGGGTGATGTCCCTCACCCATCCTTTTTCCCTAGAAAAGCAGATACAGATGGAAGCTCAAGAGATAGCAGGCTGCCGGGCGTGGTGGCACATACCTGTAATTCCAGCGGCTTGGGAGTTTAAAGCCAGCCTCAGCAACTTAGTGAGATCCTATCTCTAAATAAAATATAAAAAGGGTTAGGGATGTAGCTCAGTGATTAAGTGTCCCTGGGTTCAATTCCTGGTACCCAGGGAGGGGGGCAGGGAGACGTAGGTTACTGAGAAGACACAGTACAAGGCAGCTGAGAGCAGAAAGAGGAAGTTGGGTCAGAACCCGGATATGATGGGGTTTCAGGGAAAGTGGCATCTGGGGTTTCCTGAGAGCCTGGAAATTCCACTGCCTCTGGTTCTAACACAAGACCCCAAATCCTGAGATGTTCAAACCCAGCCCAGTCCTTGAAAACCCTGGGGCCCCCTCTAGAGGCAACAACCCCCTGACAGGTCCCAAGATGGTAAACTAATGTCTGTGGACTCGTCCTTACACCTGATACCTGCATGACCCCAGGCAATCCTCGCCATAAACACTGGAGGCTCATTTATCCCCATTGCACCTAGGAGACTTCAAGGGGTTAAGGAACTTGCTCAAATTCACATAGCTACGATGAGGCTGAGCAAGGATTTGAACTGAGGTTTGACTGACATCAGAGTCTGTGCTTTTAACTCCTGTGCTATATTAAGCTTGTCGACCCCTTGGTTGATTGGCTCAGTATGGGGAGGAGGCTTTGTGGGGGATTTGCTTGTGGTTGGGGTAGCTGCCCCCCTCTTGTATCAAGTGATAGGAAAGAGTAGTGCTGACGTCAATTGTTACCATGACAATACAGCAACCCTTTTCCTGCCGTCTCTATGGTAACCTGGGGGGTCCATCTGTACTTCGCCCCCTCCTTCTAAAAGGGGGTTTCTTAGGGAGGGGCCAGCTAATAAGGTGTCTGAGAAAGAAGTCAGGAAAGGCAGTAATTTGAACATATCCCTTCCCTGAGTCCCTCCTCATTCCTCAGACCCAAAGAAAAAGGCTGGGACCCAGAGGTCCTGTACTGGGGTCCCAGGAAAGCTTTACCCTCAAGGGTAAAGAAAGCAGCTCTCTCTTTCCCACTTCGGGAATCTTCTGAAAATGCCCCCCAACCCCACCCCATTCTTCGACTGCATAGCAGAACTGCTGGGAAGTTGGCAGAATGAGGCAAGAGGGCTTTCCCAACCCCCTGCAAGCCTGGCTGTCACCCAGCTCCTGGAGACAGTGTCCTTGGCTGTCTGTCTCTGTGTTGCCCATTGAAGCCAAAGGCTGGAACAGCAGCACTTGGGGTCATGTATTGGCTGGGCCAGGTCTTCCTGCCTGATACTGTACTGGCATGACCTTATGGAAGTTTTGCAGCAGGTGTCATTGACCCCATTTTCCAGATTTGGAAATGGAGGCTAAGAGAGGCTTAGAAATTAGTCTAAGTTTATACAGCCAGTAAATGGCAGAGGCAGGACTTGGAACTCAGTACTAGAGTTTAGGCCAGAGACATTTCAACTGCAAAAGGGAAGAACAGAACAGGACGGACATGGAGACAAAAAAATGGGAGAATGAAGTGACCTGGGTTAGAGCCTGTCATACTCCTTGTCACCTACAAAGTTCAAACTCCTCAGCCTGGTACGTGGAGGACTCCTAACTCAGCTTCCATTAACCCATCCCTGGATCCCTTGCATTAGGCATGAGCTCTCAGCACATGGCATGACCCAAGTAGGTGCTGGTGAACATTGAACTGAATTTCTTTCTTTCTTTCTTTCTTTTTTTTTGGTACTGGGGATTGAACTCAGGGGTACTCGACCACTGAGCCACATCCCCAGCCCTATTTTGTGTTTTATGTAGAGACAGGGTCTCACTGAGTCGCTTAGCGCCTCGCCATTGCTGAGGCTGGCTTTGAACTCGCGATTCTCCTGTCTCAGCCTCCCTAAGTGCTGGGATTACAGGCTTGAGCCACCGCGTCCGGCTTTGAACTGAATTTCTTGAACTTGACTCTCCTCCCTGCCTCTTGGCCTTTACCCACAATGTTTTCTCCACCTGGAATACCCTTTTCCCCTTGCTCATGGATATACTAAAGCTAGCTAGCCTCAAGAACTGGCCCACAGGCAAAGTCTAGAATCTTGGCATCCCTCACAAACCAAGAATGTAGGAGGTAGCAGTAAATGTTTTGCTTTTGTTTTTGGTTTGGGGATTGAACCCAGGGGCTCTCTACCACTGAGTTACATACCTAGACTATTTATTTATTTATTTATTTATTTATTTATTTATTTATTTATTTAGGTGCCAGGGATTGAACCCAGGGGCACTTAACCACTGAGCCATATCCCTAGGCTTTTTCTTTTTGGTCCAGGGATTGAACTCAGGGGTACTTGACGACTGAACCACATCCCCAGTCCTATTTTGTGTTTCATTTTGAGACAGGGTCTCACTGAGTTGCTTAGCGCCTCACTGATGCTGAGGCTGACTTTGAACTCACAATTCTCCTGTCTCAGCCTCCTGAAGTGCTGGGATTATAGGTGTGTGCCATCATGCCTGGCTAGGCCTTTCTTTTTTAAACTTTTTATTTTGAGACAGGGTTTCCATAAGTTGCTTAGGGCCTCATTAAGTTGTTGACATTGGCCTCAAACTTGTGATCTTCCTGCTTTAGCGTCTAGAATTGCTGGGATTACAGGCACCTGCCACCACACTTGGCTTATATTTTACTTTCAGACGGTGTCTCACTAGGTTGTTCAGCCTGGCCCTGAACTTTGGGTCCTTCTGCCTCAATCTCCTGAATTGCTGGGATTACAGGCATGTGCCACTGTACCTGGTTGTGTTTTTCAAGGAAAAGGGGTTAAGAAGAGGGGTTAAAAGAAATAAGGAAGATGATAAAACAAACAGGATTAGCAGTTGGGGGCTGGCATGGTCATACAGACTAGCAGTTTGGAAGTGCCTGGGAGAGCATTTTGCATGGAAACTGAGAAGGGTATACTTTTCAGATGAAGGTGGGATCTGGAGTGCTCTTGGGAGAGGATTGGACTTCTAAGGAAGGCTATTGTCAATTGTGCTTAGATCTTTGGGGACAGGAGACTAACCTGATCTTCTTTAGGTTACATCCCCCCCCCCAAATAAAAATAATAAGGCTCATTAAAGCAAAATTGGAAAGCAAAGAATACTTGTTCCGTTTTGGGCAGCCTTCTGTCATGGGCTCCTCCTACGGATGGATTTAAAGGCATTTGGCCTGAGGATACTGAGGAGCATGCCAGCATCACTCAGTTCCTCCACCTGTAAAATAAGGCAGAAATCACTTTCCCCAAACCATCTCTTTTCCAATCTCTTTGTGATCCTGCCAATCTTAGGAGAAACTTAGTCAAAATGAAGTGGGTCAGTCCCTAACCCCTCTAACAGAGCCAGAGGTGTTAACGGTCACAAAGTGGCATACAGCAAAACCTAATTCCAGCTTGAGAGAATTACATGCGCCTGGTGTGACCAGTCTTTTTTCTAAGTTGTTTGCCCACTTGTCCCTCTCTTGCTCCAATGGTCGCCATTATCCAACATAGTAATCTGAATTTCACTGGTGACCCAAGGACAGAGATAGGACCGACAGCAGGACCCTAGTGAACATGACTAACATGAAATGGAGGGAGAAGGGTGGCGTCAGGCCAGAGAAAGGCGGACGTGGAAGGGCGGACACCTAGGGTGCGGGAGGAGGCAAGCGGCCCAAGGGAAGGGAAGGTGTTACTGGATGGAGCCCAATCAGCTCGTGGGCCCGATCAGACGGACAGACATACACGGCCAGCCCGGAATGGAAAGAACAGTTTATGCTGTGCTTTATTAAAATGTGCATCATTCTTTTATTTTAAAATGTGCATCATTGTCTCGTGCTCGGCGCGTGCGACCTCAGCGTGGTGGCCCGCGGCTGGCCTCGTCCCGCCCGGCTCCCGCGGAGCTGCCTTGCGCAGGCGCACTCAGGTGGCGCGGGCCCGGGGGCTCCCGCCCATGGCCAGATAGACGTCGATGGGCACGTGCAGCAGCGTCAGACAGTGGCAGCCGGGGCAGCGTCGAAGCGGCCTGGGGAAGGCGGCGCGAGACCGGGGACGCTGAGGCCCGGCCTACGCCTTCGGGGACCCCGGGGATCCTGTGGGTTTGGGGCGTGGATGCAGGGCCCTGGGCTGGGAAACGCGGCGGAAGGTGGAGGGCGGAGCCCGGAGGAAGGGCCGCGGGGCGGGGCGCCGGTCTTACCTGACCGGGTTGTGCTCCGTAGCTACCGGCTCCGGGCTGTCCTGGGACTCAGGGGCGGCGGCAAGGCCAGGGGAGTCTCCGGCCTCAATGGGGAATCTCCGACCCTGCGGGGGCTCCTGGGCACTCATGTCCAGGCCCCGGGGCGCTCTGCGCGGGGAGTGGTGGTCAGGCCGCTCTCAAGCCGCCGGGCGCCCCCTGCCCGCGCCCGTCCCCCCGCCCCCGGCTGTTGCTCACCTGCCGGAGGCCGAGACCGAGGCCGGTCCCAGGCTGGAAGCAGCTGCCCGAGCCCTGGCCGCGGGAGGACGCTCCGGTCCAGGGGGAGCCGGGCAGGTGTCTGCGGCGCGCCCGACGCCGGGCGTCGAGGGGGAGGGCTGCATTGTGACCCGGGTCGTGGCGTGCTGACCTCACAGAGCCTGTTCTTCCCTCCAGAGAACCCCTTGTCGCCCCGGACCGCCCAGACACTTAGCTCCGGCTCCAGCCGGGAACTAGAGGATCATGGTGTTTGGAGAACGGGTCGCGCAGCCCCTCCGGCCGCCGGATGGGGGCGCAGGCGGCGAGGGCTACCTACAGGCAGGCAGCCTCCACACACAGGAGCTGGGCATCCCTGGCCCACGCAGACGCCCTGGGCGCCCTCCCCGACCAGGCTGCCACTCGCTGACTGGCATGCGGGCGAGGGCGGCGGTGGCGACTTAACCGGTGCTTGGTTTGGTGGTGGTGGTGAGGGCAGGTAGGGCCAGTGCCCATTTTGGCCAAGGGTCACACAGCATTTACATCACAATTGGTCCGTAGTTTAAAAATGTCTGATCCTCTCCCTCCCCACCACCCGCGGCTGTGTCCAGACGGAGAATGTTCTAGCGCTGGGGGCGGCTGTGGATGAAGTCCTTGGGGGGAAAAGGAGCAGGCCAAGGGCGATGGTGGAGTAGAGCTGCCTCGCGGAGGCAGCATGAGCTGAGAGGGTGATAGGAAGGAAGGAGGCGCTAGACAGCATGGAGGACTTTCTGCTCTCCAATGGGTACCAGCTGGGCAAGACCATTGGGGAAGGGACCTACTCAAAAGTCAAAGAAGCATTTTCCAAAAAACACCAAAGAAAAGTGGCAATTAAAATTATAGACAAGATGGGAGGGCCAGAAGGTGAGCTGGGGCCCCTTTGGAGCAAGGGAGGGCTGGCTGAGGTGGGTGGGTGCTTCTACCAAGTCACTGAAATCTCCCTTCTCCCTTTTACTCGGGAACCAGGGAGGATTATGGCCCTGGGGTAGTTCAGTGGGGGAACAGAGGGATGCTGGGAGTCCAAGAACATCACACCTCAAACCCAAGATAAAAGTGGCACAAAGTGAAGAGTCCTGGGGCTTTTCCTATTCCAGGAGGGGCACAGAGACTGGGAGACGCCACAGCCAGGGCTAACAGAGGGCAGGAGCTGGTTCCAAGGCAGGTGGAGGCTGGAAAAAGGAAGACTGGGCTCCTGGAAAGAACTATGGGTCAGAAGGTAGGGGTAGGAGGTGGTGGTTCTCCACCCTGTGGGCAAATCAAGTCTCCTGAGATTCAGTGGCTTTGTCTAAAGTCCTCAAAGCAGCTTAATATCTGAGGCCTCATAGTAGTCCCTGCGTTTGGCAGAGGGTAGTTCCTTTGAATAATGTATTAAAAAAAATAAGTGAATATTCTTTGCAATGTTCAAGCCACTAGACACATTTAAGACTATTAAGCCCAGGAACAAGACCCAGTCATGGTGGGTAGAGTCAGGAGTGAGGAGTTAGGCCCTTCTGATCTTGATGTCTCTCTGTTTCCTCAGAGTTTATCCAGAGATTCCTGCCTCGGGAGCTCCAGATTGTCCGAACCCTGGACCACAAGAACATCATCCGGGTGTATGAGATGCTGGAGTCTGCAGATGGGAAAATCTACCTGGTGATGGAACTGGCTGAGGGAGGGGATGTCTTTGACTGCGTGCTGAATGGGGGGCCACTGCCCGAGAGCCGGGCCAAGGCCCTCTTCCGCCAGATGGTCGAGGCCATCCGCTACTGCCATGGCTGTGGCGTGGCCCACCGGGACCTCAAATGTGAGAACGCCTTGTTGCAGGGCTTCAACCTCAAGCTGACCGACTTTGGCTTCGCCAAGGTATTACCCAAGTCACGCCGGGAGCTGAGCCAGACCTTCTGCGGCAGCACAGCCTATGCCGCCCCTGAGGTGCTGCAGGGTATTCCCCACGACAGCAAGAAGGGTGACATCTGGAGCATGGGTGTGGTCCTCTACGTCATGCTCTGTGCCAGCCTACCTTTTGATGACACAGACATCCCCAAGATGCTGTGGCAGCAGCAGAAGGGGGTGTCCTTCCCCACTCATCTGGGCATCTCGACCGAATGCCAGGACCTGCTCAAGCGGCTCCTGGAACCAGACATGATCCTCCGGCCTTCAATTGAAGAAGTTAGTTGGCACCCATGGCTAGCAAGCACTTGATAAAAGCAATGGCAAGTCCTCCCCAATAAAGTAGGGGGAGAAAGCAAACCCAAAATCCGCTTCTAAAATGGTGATATATATATTTTACACTTTGTTTAGTTATACTAAAGCTTACCCACACCCTCCCCAAACTTACTACTCTTTCCCTCTAAGGGGCCATGGAACCAAGGGCCTCATTCTCTTTTGTTATGGCTGCCAAGTGATTTTCATACAGGTGTTTAACTAAAGCTAATTAAATTAGACCCCAGAATCATCCACATACAGGGGGAGGAGAGGAGAGGAAAAAAAATGACCAAGAGCAATTGGAACTGCTGTTGCTGCAACTTCCTTTCCAAATAAAAGCAGAAGCATTGGGAATGCAGAAACGGCCTCCTGGCTCCTTGTCTTGGTGAGAAGCCAGTTGGGGTCCCATCCCTTCTTCATCCCAGAGACCAACCTGAGTCTGACATGGGTCAAGGGATTTCCTCAGGACCCAGACCAAACCCCCAATGCGTCTTCCTCAGCTCCAAGCAGGAAGCCACTCCTGCCATGGAAGGAGTGTGGGTCCTGCCTGGGCTCCAGTGCAGCTGCCTTGGGACAGAAACAGATCCCCAGACACCTTCTGGCTTCTGTTGAATCTCTTTAATGCTGTTAACGGCAATTCTGTAAAAGGTTCAGGACAAAGTTCTTTTTTCTTTCCTTTTTAATTACAAAACTAACAGCTGTTAGAATTTTTTTTTCTTTTTTTCCTTTTTTCTTTTCCTGGCTACAAAATACTCTGGGGAGATGCATTATAATTTAAAATATATAATATTGCACAAACAACCAAAAGGTTAATTAAACTAAAGAAATAATTACAAAGAGAAAAATCCCTATCCCATCAAAAAAAGGAATCAGTATTCTCTCCATCCCATCCCCTCACTGAAGATTTGAGGCAAAGTGTCCCACTCTTGGCATCTCTGTCCACGATCCCTTTAAATTACTGGTGGACACACCAGCTTATGTACAAGAATTACCAGAGCAGCATCGTGAAGCACCGCGGTCTCCAGGAATCCCCGCAGCCCTCACTGCCCCATAAGAGATGTGGCTTCACCAGAGTGGAGGGTGGGAGCCACAGGTTGGCTCTGTCTTCGAGAAGGAGAGCCTCTGCAGAAGCCTGGGGAATCTCAGGACATTTTCCCCAGCGCATCCCTTTGGAAGCAGAGGGCTGGTCTTACCTCACCTGTGTTCACTGCTCTGTACCACTGGTAGTTGGCTTGTGTCCTAGGCTACAGGGAAGTCGAGGTGGGTAGCTGCTTGGACCAGGTGTCCTGCCAGGCAATGCACAGAGGGGCCTGAAGTGGCCCCCTCCCTTCTTGAGAGGAAGAAATGCAAGAGTGGACCCTTGCATTGGCACAACTGGGCTAAGGGCTTGGGTGCATTTGACATAAAGCCGCCCTGGGAAAGTATGGGGACATCCCAGTGTGGGCTGGAGGAAAGGAAGGAGGTGGGTCAGGGTTTGGTCTCTAGATTCTGAATCTCAAGGAACCTTTCCAGGAATGGAAAATGCCTGGGAGGGGAGATTCCCAAGAGAGGCACATTTCCCAGAGATGAGTGCCTTTTATCCACTGGCATAGGAGCCAACATGTGCTTGCTGTCCCTGTTTATCCAAGGGCAGGTGGCACTGCCTTCCTTGTCTGCTTGTGGGTGGACAGCATGTGCTGTCGTGGCTTCCTCCCAGAGACTGGTGGTTCAGCTTCGCCTTGTCAGCTCACAGAAGGGTTGGAGCTGCCCCTTGGGGCTTCCCAGCAGGAGGCCCCAGGAGCAGCGAGTGTTCAGCAGAGAAATGTAGGCTCTCCGGTGAGGGGGTGGTGTCCTTCCCCCTTAGGTTACCCTAAAGTTGGCACAAGTCAGAGTCCTGGGCTTGGATTTAGACAGCCCCTTCCCAGGTGTGAGCAGAGGCACAAAGGGCCAGCAGGGAGCCATCAGAATGGTGCTCAGAGGTCTGGATGGCAGAGGCCATTTGGGGGACATTCTCAGTCAGTGTCATCCAGGGCTGGGCTGAGATGAGCGAGGGAGGTGGGAGGTGCTGTGAGTGGGGGAGCTGTTTGCTCTGGTTCCCCTCATTCCCAGTCCTCCCACTCTACATCTTCTAGCTGCAAATGGGAGGGGATAACGAAGAGCACAAACATACATTTACTCCTTTGTGTCAAGCCCAGACTCAACCTCCCCTTGCTGAGCAAAGTTGCCTCCATTTCTGGATAGCTGCCCTCTGTCTCAACCCTGGGCCATTCCCTGATCTTGTAAGTGAACCCTTAGTCTTAAGGAGTAAGTTGGCATATTTCTGGGTAGAAGAGCTGTCCTCTGCCTGAGGGATAGGCCTGCTGCTCTGATTGTTTCAGATCCAAAGGATATGCTTCCACCAGTCAACCGTGGACACTGCAAAGGGATGCCTTGCCTAAGGAACCAGTCAGCCCACCCCTTAAAGAGACCTTGTTTCCTGTGAGCAGATTAAGGCCAAGCCTCTGAGAGGCAGACAACTTCAGAGTGGTCCTGTGACTGACAGCAGGATGGCAGTGGACTATAGGTGCTCAGGTCTTCACCAAGGGCTCAGCACCCTAACTCCCAGCTCAAGTCTCCCCAGGGAACTTTCTCTTGTCTGTTGCTCTTGCCTACTGACAGTTGCTGTCTAAAACGGTGGGTTTATAGAATGACTCTGCTCAGGTATGTTGCATTTCAGGATTTTTTTTTTCCTCACAGTACTAGGGATTGAGCCCAGTGGTGCTCTGCCACTGGGCTATATCCCCAGCTCTTTTTTTGTTTGTTTTGTTTTTCTTGATACTGGGATTGAACCCAGAGGTGCTTTACCACTGAGCCAATCCCTATCCCTTTTCATTTTTTATTTTCAGACAGGGTCTCACTAAGTTGCTTAGGGCCTTGCTAAGTTACTGAACCTGACTTAAACTTGTGATCCTCCTGCCTCAGCCTCCAGAGTTGTTGGGATTACAGGTGTGTACCATTGCACTGGGCAAAAAAATGTATTTTTGAGAAATGGTCTCAGATGGGCCTCAAACTTGTGATCCTTCTGCCTCAGTCTCCTGAGTAGATGGGATTACAGGCATGTGCCACCAAGCCCAGGCTGTAGGTTTTATTGTTTTTATGTTTTTTGGTACCAGGGAGTGAACCTAGAAGCACTTAACCACTGAGCCACATCCCCAGCCCTTTTTATTTTTTATTTAAAGACAGGGTCTCACTGAGTTGCATAGCACTTCGCCATTGCTGAGGCTGGCTTTGAACTCGTGATTCTCCTGTCTCAGCCTACCAAAGTGCTAGGATTACAGGAATGTGCTACTGTGCACGGCTGCAAAATATTCTTTTTTTTTGTTTTTTTTAATTTTTTTAGTTGTGGATCTTTATTTTATTCATTATTTATATGTGGTGCTGAGGATCGAACCCAGTGCCTCACGCATGCTAGGCAAGTGCTCTACCATTGAGCTACAGCCTCAGCCCCGCAAAATATTCTTAATTAGGTCACTACCTCCCCTGAGGCTTCAGTTTCCCAACATGAAAAATCATACCCTTCATGTGTCTCTCTAATCTGTCCACATTTTTTTTCATACTGGGTCTTGAACCCAGAGTCTCTGGCATGCTAGGTAGTGCTCTACCACTGAGCTACATACCCAGCCCAGCATCTATTATTTCTAAGTAGTTCCTTAGGTGAGTGTGATACAGAGCAATGGTCTCACCATCCACCCTAAAACTGATGGGAAGCAGAGCCTGCTGCTGCTGATTGTCATGGACCTGAGTGGGAGGCTCCAGCTGTCTTCCTATAGCCTGCCACCTCCGCTAGGTGCAGGAATCTACTCTGAGAGGACAGCTGAGCTTGTTAAGGAGAGTTCTCAGACCCTGGCCTCACTGGGCTGGCGTGCCTAAGGCCAATCACGCCCACTCACCTCACCGGAGGCATCCACTTTGGAAAGTGCCATTTGCACTTCTTCTTCGGTCATGTCCAAGTCAAAGTCCTTCTCCCAATCCTCACTGATGTCTGTGCTTGAGCCTGGAACCAGGAGGGACAGTGTGAAAGGCAGAAGTCAGAGGGAGGTGAGTACCTAATGAGGTTTAGCTGGGGGTGATGGCAATCTTTAAAAAGGTTGTCAACGTACAACACAAATCTTTACAATTTACTTTCACACTGGCTCAGCAATTTGACTTTTAGGAATCTAAGGTCCTAGATTCAATTAAAAAATTTAGCCAAAAGGATATACATTATAGTACTGTTACATAATGATGAAAACTTAGAAACAACCTAAAAGTCCACTGATAGAGAATTAGAAAAATACCTGAGTATGGTGGCATATGCCTGTGAACCTAGCAACTCCCGAGGCTGAGGCAGGAGGATCGCAGGTTTTAGGCCAGCCTCAGCAAATTAGCAAGGCCTTAGCAAAACTTTGTCTCAAAATAAAAAATAAAAAGGGCTGGGGATGTAACTCAGTGGTAAAGTGCCTCCGAGTTTGAGCCCCAGTAACAAAAAAAAAAAAAAAAGAAGAAGAAGAAGAAAGAAAAACAAAAAGAAATAGTGTAGTTACATGCTGGAACATGACATGGCTTTTAAAGGTCAGGCTGTAGAATTTTATGTGCATGACAGAATATTCTTAAAACTTGAGAAAAAGCTAATTACTAAGGGCTGGGGTTCTAGCTCAGTGGTAGAGTGCTTTCCTAGCACATGTGAGGCACTGGGTTTGATCCTCAGCACCAAATAAAAATAAATAATAAAGGTATTGTGTCCGTCTCAAAAAAAAGGCAAGTTACTAATGAGTGGAGAAGCACTTTGGCCCAGAGGTTCTCAGGGAGCCACAGAAATCTACCAGAAGAAACAATGTGTGTCTTCCTCCTCCTTCCTTCCATTCTATTCAGCTGACCTGACTCCTCCTTAGGGCCTTTATATGGCTGTCCCCTGTACTGTACTCCTCTTCAGGTATCTATACAGCCAACCTCCTCACCCACTTCACACTTTTGCACAAGTTTTATCTTCTGCAGGTGGCCTATCCTGACCAGCATATTTTAAACTACAACCCACTCCCCTCACTCTGCTCTTGTTATTGCTTCAGGTTTTTTTGTAATTTTCTATCATATTACATTATCACACATACCATGCTTATTGTCTAATAATAGAAAAGCTAGAATGTTAGCTCCACAGGGGCAGGGATCTTGGTTTTTCTTTTTCTTTTTGGTACTGGGAATTGAACCTAGTGGTACTTTACCACTAGCTACATCCCTAATGCTTTTATTTTTTATTTTGATACAGGGTTTTACTAAGTCACTGAGGCTGGCCTTGAACTTGATATCTTTCTGCCTCAGCCCCCAAGTAGATGGGATGTCAGGTGTGTGCCTCCCCCACTGGCTCTTTGTTTTGTTTTCTTATACACTCCTAGTGTCTACAACACATAGCCAGCATCTAATAGATATTCACAGACCCTTTCTCTAAAACACTGGTTGGCAAACTATGGTCTGTGATCAAATCCTGTAATCTGTTTCTGGAAATAAAATTTGGAACACAGCCATGTCCATTTGTTTACATGTTGTTTGTGGCTGCTTTAATGTGGGAATAGCTGAGTTCAGTAGTGTTAAAAGAGATTGTATGGCTCAAGAAGTTTATAGTATGTACAACCTGGCCCCACACAGACCAAGTTTACCACAACTCCTGCTCTAGGTCATTCTGATGACTGTCACAATGTGACAACCACTATTCTTTTTTTTTTTAAACATCTTTATTTTATTCATTTTTATGTGGTGCTGAGGATCGAACCCAGTGCTTCATGCATGCGAAGCAAGCGCTCTACCACTGAGCCACAATCCCAGCCCCACCACTATTCTTTTTTTTAGGTGGGGTACTGGGGATTGAACTCAGGGGTACTTTACTAAGCCACACCCCCAGCCTTATTTTTTGTTTTAGAGACAGGGTCTCACTGAGTTGCTTAGAGCCTCGCTTTTATTGAGGCTGGCTTTGAACTTGCAATCCTCCTGCCTCAGCCTCCTGAGCTGCTGAGATTACAGGCATGTGCCACCGCATCCAGCAACAACTACTATTCTAACCATTACTTTTGGGTGACTTCTCATAGTCAATATTAAAACAATATATGTGAAAGTTATCAGTAAGAAGCAAACTACATAAATAGTTGCCCAGGCCCACATACCACACACACAAGGTATTTCACACTACCCTCTTTTCTTTGCCGCAAGTGGAGTGGTGTGAGCATGGGCTTTGTAGCCAGGCAGACCAGGGTTGAAAACCTACTACTTGGGCTGGAGCGGTGGCTCAGTGGCAGAGCGCTTGCCTGGCATGTGCAAGGCACTGGGTTCGATTCTCAGCACCACATACAAATAAATAAAATAAAGGTCCATTAACAACTAAAAAAAATAAAAATAAAAAAAAAAATAAAAAAAGAAAACCTACTCTTTATTTAATGTATATCCTGGGCAAATTATCCTGGCCTTCAGTCTATTTATAAAACAAGATAAATGTGGCTCTGCAAAGAGCCACAGGGGAAGCTTATTAGAATGCAGATTCCTAACCTCCTTCAACTGCCTTGAGCTTCAGCAGGTCTACTTGGTGGCTAGGGATTCTGCTTTATCAACAGGTTCCTGGGTGATTCCATGGAGACCTAGGCCTGCAGTTTGAGTAATAATGGCATTAGAATTAGAAATATGAGGGGCTAGGGTTATAGCTCAGTGGTAGAGTGCTTGCCTTGCATGTATGAGGCACTCAGCACCACATAATAATAATAAATAAATAAATGTTAACAACAACAACAAAAAAGAATTAGAAATATGAGCCAGGCTGGGCACGGTGGTGCACGCCTGTAATCCCAGCACTTTGGGAGGCTGAGACAGGAGAATTGCAAGTTCAAAGCCAGCCTCAGCAACAGCAAGGTGCTAAGCAGCTCAGTGAGACCCTGTCTCTACATAAAACACAAAACAGGGCTGGGGATGTGGCTCAGTGGTTGAGTACCCCCACTGAGTTCAATCCCAGTACTCTGCCCCCCTTCCCCCCCAAAAAAAGAAAGAAAGAAAGAAATATGAGCCGGATGTGGTGGTGCACATCTGTAATCCCAGCAACTTGGGAGGCTGAGGCAGGAAGATCAAAGCCGGCCTCAGCAACTTAGTGGGAGCTTCTCTCAAAATAAAACATAAAACGCGCCGGGGATGTTGCTCAGTGGCTAAGTACCAAATCCAAATGGTACCAAAAAAATAAAAAGAAAGAAAGAATGAATTAGAAATATGAGTGTAAAGTGCTGGTTACGTACACAAATAGTGGATAGTTAACAAATGGAATGGAGCTCTATTTGTTCCAAAGGCCTCATCTCAGAACTAAACAACCTTGCACAAGGAAACACAGCCAAGTCAAAGCAGACCTGTAACCAAGACGAAGTTCTTCTAACCCTGCACTTAAGTCTCCTTTGCCTTTAGGCTGCTTGGGTGGCACTTGCCTGCCTGTCAGTGCAGCTTCCTGTGGGTCAGAAGTCAAACTCTTGGCTGATTTTTAACCTCAGATCTGTGGCTGTGGCCTAACCTCTAGAACTTGAAACTCCGTCTTCAGGCTTGAATGCTATGGCAGACCCTTCTAGTGGTAGAAAAGAGTAACTAACATTTCTAGAGCACTTCACATTCCACGCCCCGGGATGGGCAACGGTCCCAACTCTCAGACGAGGAAATGAAGGATTTGGTGGCAGAGATGGGAATCTGGGTGCGCCCTGCCATTGGCCTCCTCCCATCTTGTCCTGTCACACAAAAAGCATACTAAGAGTTCTACTGTGCGTGTGGCAGAGACCTGATCTATGTAACTTAAGGCTTCATGATGGAGTTTGACTGCTTTTTGTTTTGTTTTCAGGTCATAAAATCCATAACTACCAACTTCACTACACCTGCCAGGACTGTCACCTTTATTTTGCTTTCAGCTTTTCAAAGTGCTGTCACTCACAGCTCATTTTATTCTGTTTAATTGTCTGTCTGCCTCCTCAGATAAGAAATAGAGACAAAAACAGCTCAATGTTGAAGTGGGGCCTTCAACCCAGGGCCACAAGCCGGAGGCTTGCCCCAAACTCCCCTCCTCTGCTCCTGCTGAGAGACGCTGAGCAAAGTAAGTGCAGTCTCTTAGATTAGATAGATCCTGGGACAAAATGCTGGTGGGAGCAACTCTGTAATGATAGGAATCATCCTGGGAGACCCCATGGCTAGGCAACTCAAGAGACTCTGCTACACCCAAGGACTAAGCCTAATGCCACCCTAGGATGTGGGCACAGGAGTCACTCTGTCTCTAAGCCTCTATTCCTTTAAGATTTGCTCCCTCTACTGTTTTCCCACTGTTTTAGCCTAATCCAAGACCCTGGCTTCCGCCTACCTGACTGACTACAGGTGCTTTCTGGGGTCTTCTGCATGGTATGCCCAGCTCCCCCTTTCACAAGCCCCAGTGTATTGGAGGCCGCACAGCAGAGTGGTTAAGAGTTTCACTGTACTTCCCCCAATAATCCCAATTTCATCCAGTCTCCAAACACGACTAACTTTTTCTGATCACCCTCTTTGCCACCCAATTTCAAATGGAACCTATAATTCTTTAACCCTGTTTCACTATCTCTCATTCTTTTCTTTTCAGCTAAGATTCCAGGAGTCATCACTGGTCATTTCTTGCACACAGTTGGACTTTTTTCTTTTCCTGTTTTTTCTTTCTTTCTTTTTTACACCTGATTAAACTTGGACTCTGGTTAAATCCAACTCCCATGTGCTCTGTGCCAGTAACTGAGCAACTGAACAGGGCTAGACAAACAGGGCCGACAGTCTCAGCACCATGTCCCCAACCTCACTGCACCTGCCAGGCCTATCACCTCACTCACACAAGACTACTTCACACTCTTCTAAATATTTATTGAGTCAGTGATTGATCCAGTTTCCTACCAGTAGAAAAAGGGGAGAAACTGTGCAGATCTCAGAGGGCTTTTGTGAAGACTGAATGACAAACATATCAAGGGGTTAGCGTAGGTCTAGACACAGAAAATGCTTAGAGAACGTTACCTTTTATCACTTCCCCAAAGCAGGGCTCTACTCCAATTTTTTCTGATCAAGATCTATTGCAAAACAATTACCTCCAACTTGTAGAGGAGTAAACAGAGGTTTAGAGAAGATCAGTAACTTTTCTAAATCCACAAGGCTTGAGAGCCAGTTGGGCTTTGAACCCAGAACTGGCTAAGCCCTTGGCCTCTGTGCTGCTTTATGGCATCAAGCCCAATCTGGCTCTAACTTCAGATGTTAAATTCTTAAGCTCTATTTCTGAGCCAACCCACCCACCCTTGTTGTACCTCCCTATCCTGGGAGACGATACAGAAATGCATCCTCAGACTGGACCACCATTCCCCACACCTGTCCAAAACTCTCCAAATCTCCTACACAATGCCTGTCTCCTCGGTGAACATCCACTGATGCTCAGAGATTCCTTCTTTCTCTGAACTCCTCCAGGACCAAGCCTGTCCCAGACTGCTTCATGCTTCATCATAAAGACTGCCACTTCTGCCCCTCCCCCCTCAGTGTCTCATAAAGAGCAGGTAGGAGCTCAATGTATGACCTCACTAAGTCAGTCAGAAGGAAAGCACTGTTTTGGAGACTGGGAACACTGAAGTTTTCCATCGGGGAGCAGAGTAGGGCTGGGGTGGGGTCCATTCCCCATCCAACATAGCAAATCAGTCCCTCACTGTGCAGCAGGCCAGCCCTCCCTTGCTGGCTAAACTTTGTGGCTGTGACTGGTACCAAGTGTTAGTGATGACAGCACATGTGTGTGTCAGGGGATGAAGGGCAGTCTTACTGATTGTCAGCAATCTTTGGAGAGGGATTTTGAAAAAGGCAAAAAGGCTGACACCAGGGCTGTCCTTGTCCTTTAATTCCTGGAGTTACAATGATTGCTTTTTGACATAAACAAGAGTCTCTGGTCTAAAACTCAATTATACAGATAAGAAACATAAGCTTGCCAGATGTGATGGTGCACACCTGTAATCCCAGTCTTGGGAGAACAAGGCAGAAAGTTTGCAAGTTCAAGGCCAGCCTCAGAAACTTTGCAAGACCCTCACTCAAAAGAAAAAATAAAACTTAAAAAGCCGGGCGCGGTGGCTCACACTTGTAATCCTAGCACTTTGGGAGGCTGAGACAGGAGAATCGCGAGTTCAAAGCCAGCCTCAGCAATGGCGAGGTGCTAAGCAACTCAGTGAGACCCTGTCTCTACATAAAACACAAAATAGGGCTGGGGATGTGGCTCAGTGGTCGAGTGCCCCTGAGTTCAATCCCCAGTACCAAAAAAAAAAACCAAAAAAACTTAAAAACGGGCTGGGGATGTAGCTCAGCGGTAAAGTGTCCCTGGGTTCAGTTCTCAGTACAAAAGAAAAGAAATGAAACTGAAGCCCTATCACTGAAGCTGGTGTACTCTAAGTTCAAGTTTTCAAGTTCATGGGTGTTCATTTCATTCTTCTTTAAACTATACACGTATGTTTGTATATTTCACAATAGTAATTAAACAAAAGCCTTGGAAGCTGGGCGCGGTGGTGCACACCCGTAATCCCAGCATTTAGGGAGGCTGAGACAGAATTGCCAGTTCAAAGCCAGCCTCAGCAACGGCGAGGCGCTAAGCAACTCAGTGAGACCCTGTCTCTACACAAAACACAAAATAGGGCTGGGGACATGGCTCAGTGGTCGAGTGCCCTTGAGTTCAATCTCCAGTACCAAAAAAAAAAAAAGAAGAGAATTTGAACAAGTTACTTAACATTTTTGGACCCCACTTTCTTCATTTTTAAAAGGACAATTTTAATACAGACCTTGCTGGGTTGTGAGATTTAAGTGACAAAATGCTACATAACATATTTAGCACAGGACCTAACATAAACCTTATTTTGTTGACTCGATGATCCTGACTGTTGGAGCTGGCACGGTGATACATACCTGCAATCCCAACACCTCGGTTGGGACAGGAGATCATAAGTTCAAGGCCAGCCTTAGCAGCTTAGCAAGACTCTGTCTCAAAATTTAAAAAGGGAAGGGGATATGGCTCAGTGGTACCAAAAAAATAACAATAACAATAAGCTGGGCACGGTGGGGCACACCTGTAATCCCAGCACTTTGGAAGGCTGAGACAGGTAGAATCGTGAGTTCAAAGCCAGCCTCAGCAATGGCAAGGCACTAAGCAACTCAGTGAGACCCTGTCTCTACATAAAACCCAAAATAGGGCTGGGGATGTGGCTCAGTGGTCAAGTGCCCCTGAGTTCAATCCCTAGTACCAAAAAAAAAAAAGTCTATCATGCACATATTCTCTGAAAGAAGGATACATCTTATAATAGTCAGAATTATTATTATTATTTATTTTATTTTATTTTTTATTTTTTTGGTACCAGGGAATGAACTTGGGGGTACTTGACTACTGAGCCACATCCCCAGCCCTATTTTGTATTTTATTTAGAGACAGGGTCTCACTCAGCTGCTTAGCACTTCACTGTTGCTGAGGCTGGCATTGAACTCATAATCCTCCTGTCTCAGTCTCCCAAAGTGCTGTGATTACAGGCGTGCACCACTGCACCCGGCTGCATGTTAGACTTGATGAAATATGTTAATAAACAATCTATAGCAGGGGCTGGGGCTGTGGCTCAGCGGTAGAGCGCTTGCCTCGCATGAGTGAGGCCCTGGGTTCGATCCTCAGCACCACATACAAAGCAATAAAATAAAGACATTGTGTCCATCTACAACTAAAAAAATCTTTAAAAAAAAAAACAAAAAAAAAACAATCTATAGCAGTTGTCCTCTTCCTCAGTTATCATAAATGAAGGAAATTGCTACCAGGGTCATGACAAGGGACAAGGAGACACATCTGCCTTATAAAGTGGCAACTCTTGCCTGCCCCACCCCCACATCACTCCCTGGGCTTGGGCCTCCAGACCTACCTTTTTTGCCATTGTTGGAGGGTGTAGACTTCCCACTGTCCGAATTCAGCTCAAACACCCGTAAGTCTGTGGGCACCTCCTCCCTCAGAGTCTCTACTCTGGTTGGAGGCCTGGGCTCTGGACCACTGGGGCAGCCAGCAGGAGTTAGGGGCTTGGAGGGAACTGGGGGTGGGGGTCCCGTCTCGCCCTCATCCTCAGCCTGGCCCTGTTCCTCCAAAGATGCCTCAAGCAGCTTTTGGGACAGGTCTTTGGGCAGCACTGTTGCCTCAGGTGTACTGGCAGGGTTGGCAATCTGTGTCACCAGGGAGATGCTCTCACTGCTCTCTGATGGAGTCACCTCTGCTGGGGGCTCAACTGGGGTCACGGGAGTCTCTTCATAGGAGCTCTGGGGGCCAGGCCTCCCTTCAGAAGGTGTGGAAGTTATGGTCACAGGAATCTTTGCCTCTCTTGGAGATAAGGGTGAATTGCTCACGAGTTCTTCTGTAGAGAAAGGTAGGGGAAAATGATGTTGTACCCTAGCTAGTCTAATGACAACCCTGGAGCTCTCAGGTCCTATCCAAGTTTACTACAATGAAGACAAGTGCCATTTCTCTCCATCCTACCCCTCTGGTACTTATGCAGACACTCCATGATAGTCAGTCCCACCTGCCCACAGGGCCCAGCCAGCAACATGGCTCAAGGTGGTGTAAAAGATTGGAAAGCCAAGACTTGAATGGGTCAGTTTTGGGGTTCAGGTCAGGCTCTGCCACATACTAGGTGTACAACTGGGCAAGCCACTTCACTTTTAATTTACCTGCTTCATTTGTGAAAGAGGAATAATAGCACTGTGGTTAAGGACTACATATATAAAGCCTCTAGTGTAAGCTAGGCATGTAGTATAAGCACTAAATAAAGGTGTAAATATCATGTCATTGGAGTGGCTCCAAAATGCCATTCTAAGCTGAAGTACTTGTGAGGGAGAGGATGCTCAGCTCCCTTTCTAACATGGCTAGGCATTAGTATTACCAGGGGAGCCTGCTAAAAAAATATATCTTTGGCCACATTCCTACAGTCTCATTTAGAAGGCTGAGAAGAGAATCTGGATTTTCAATGCATTCCCTACTGTCTACGAAGCAGCTGGTCCATGGCTGGTAGGGCAATCTGTTTCACCTGATACTTGTGATTTCTGTACCTAAACTTGGGGTTTCACCAGCCTTGTTCAATGTTCCCTTGTTAGCTCCATCTATGCTCAGCACATACATTGTTTATTTTTTACTCTTCTCTAGGGCACCACAACTCTCCAGGCATCAGAGTCCTAGAGAGAGGCCTGTCACTTGCCTATTATATCTTAACACCTCTTACCTTCTTCCTCCTCCCAGCCAGGCTCTTCAGAGATGCTCTGTTCTGCCCGCTGCTTCAGGGCATCCCTTCGGGCCTGCTCCTGAGGGTGGGGAAGCAATGGCCAGAAGTGGTCAGAGGACTCTATTCCCAGATTCTGGTCCTGATCCCAGAACTCTTGGCACCTCTTCTCCCTTTCCTGTATCAACAAAATCCAGCCTATCTTCCCCAGGGCTGAGCAGGAACTTCCCAGGGCGAGACCAGCATACCTGCTCTAGTTGATAGACTTTATAGAAATACCGATGCCAGAATTCTGAATGGGAAACAGCTGCTGGAACCTGGAGGGAGAGGAAAGTGGAAGTGAGGATTTTGAAATGGCATACTCTCTCTTTCCCCAGCCTCATCAGTCTACTCCCAGTTGCTCTGGATTTCAGATACAGGAATTGGCTTTACATTGATTGTCAAAGCCCACCTCATTTTCAGCCAGCCCACATTCCAGGGCCAGCTCACCAAGGGAAAAAAAAGAACTCCCATTAGGCTGTGCAGGCCCTTCCATTTCTCACTATTCTCTGACTGCAAAAAGCCTAGCCAATCAGTCTCTTCCATGCAGATTCTTGACTCAGGACAAGGCTGGTCTAGCTCTACAGTGTCTCTCACTGCCTCCCACCGCACAGGTCCCTCCCACCTCCTGACAACTCAAGCCTGGAGCTAGGTGAGGTCTTGTCGGGTGGGCCCTCACCATCTTGGTGTAGAGGGCTCGAATGGAGGGGCTGCCTACAAGGAGCTCTGAGATCTCCCCCTTCTTCTCCTCCAAGCAGAACTGGGAAAGCCAGGCATCAAACATTTCCGGGGGCCCTGCAGAGGGACAGATGCAGGTCAGTTCCCTGGGTCTAGGGAAAGAATACTGGGCCTACAGAACATACTTAAGCCTGTATTTGGACAATGAAGAAAGTTTATGGGCTTTTTCAAAGCCATTTGGCCAAAGGTGGGGGATCAGGTAGGGTGAAGAGGTATACAGGCCCTACTGGGATCAGAGTGTGGCAGGTAAGTTAACATCAGAAAGGGCTGTATTCTCTGTTTTCTCCTATCTCTGCAGGCTACTGAATCTTTGTCTCTGAAACTGCTTCTCTGTCTTCCCTCACGTGGCTACACTACTGTTTCTAACCTGAGGGCTGCTGCCTTGCTCTGAAAGCCCTTGTCTCCCTGGCTTCTCACTCTTGTCCTTTTCCTCCCATATCTCTGGTTATTCCATCTGAGTCTTTATGGGCTTCTGGTTTTCCTTTCCTTTCCTTACCTCTCTTCACTTTCTATTTTCTCCAAAAATAATCTATCTCCACTAAACCATGAATTCCAACCTCCTTCTCCCACTAAAAATTTCTGTGTCTCTCTGCAACCCAGACTACCTTCCTAGGCTCCAGACACAACTGAAAACACAATGTATATTTATTTTCTTCCCATCCAGGTATCTACTGGAAATCTAGGAGCCATCCTAGACTTTCCCAGATTCCTCTCTTATCCTCTGGTTGATTCCATTCCCACCCCCCATCTCCTATATGCACACCTTCCTCTTCATTCCACCTGCCTCTTCCTAAGGCCTGGCCTTATCTCTGACATGAGAATTCCTGTGAAACATCCTACCTGGTTTTCCAGTCTTTGTCTCTATTTTGTCTCTCACAATACTGCCTCAAGGGTTACTTTATAAAATGCAAAGTCTGATAATCTCAGGGCTCAAAACTCTTTAGTAGTTTTCTGTGGAAGGGTTTTTTAAAGCTAGGTTCAACAAAGGGTTAAAGAATTCCCATACTGTACACAAAATGCTGCAGAGAGAAGGCTTGTTATTTTCAATAGTTTTAAGCCTTTGTGACTTTAAAAAAAAAAAGGCTAGAACACTACTGTGAACCCTGCAGGACAAAATTCAAACTGGGTAATCCAGCCCCACCAGCAGAATGGTTGCCTTCACTGCCTCACAAGTGCTCTTTAATCCAGTGTGACCAAAAGCTAGGGACTCCCTGTTCTTTCTGGACCATCGAATATACTTTTGCTTTTGCCTGAATATCCTTCCTCACTTCTAAGAGTAAAATCAGTTGACTTCTAACCCATCCTTAAAACCTCAATTCAAGTGTCACTTCCTATGTTCCCCAGGTGCCTTAGGTGCCATTCCTTGTGTCTTTCTGAAGAAGATGTCACTCTACTTTATACTATCTTTGCTTTCTCTCATTCTTCCTGTTTTTTCCTCTAACAGTGTAGTCCTGGCCTGCTGGGCTGAAGGTTTGACTTATTTCTAGTCTCCAGTTCCCAGCATGGACACAGGGGCTTAGCAAACAGGAGAAGAACTGAAGGCAGGTAGGCAGGGCAGAAGGGCTAGGAAGGAGGCCAAACAGGATGAGGGACCAGAGGAGTGGAGTCTCTGTACAGCACAAAGCTGCAGTGAAGAGACCTGGGGTTCAGGGAGGAAAAGGGACCGTCAACCCATTTCACAGGGCATAAGGTCCCTACTTTGGTACCTCTACACAGCAGGTACTTGGCCTCTGCTACTCGATAACAAGGGTCCAAAGACCACACCCTTTAAGTCTATCTTAGTCTACCTGCCCAATAAGCCCTCCCCCACTGCTACCCTCTCACCATCAGGTTCATTGCAGTAGGTTGCTGGATCTGACTGCAGGCTATAGAGGCGAGCCTGTAAGCAACAAAGAACAGAAAATAGAAATTCTGGGGTGGGTACTGGGCAGAGAAAGCACCCTCACTCTGCAACGTACCCAATCAACCACAGCTTTTTTCCCTGTTGACTACCAAACCCATAGGGTACTAATCAATAAACACTATATTACTAGGCTAGGAGTCCCAAACTAGGGCTTCCAGAAAAATGGTCTGTCTCCCAGTATTCCACCCTTGGGAACCAAAAATACAGTGCAATCAGTCTACAAAATTATATGTATACAATGCTTCTGAAATATGTGAAATTTGGAAAATGGGAAATGCAAATATATTAATAAAGTCCAACTTTGGGGGCAAATTGCAAAATAATATAACTATCCCAAAATTATAATTATTCATCAAGAATTTCTTGGGCTGGGAGTATAGCTTAGTGATAGAGCACTTGTTTAGCATGTATGAGGCCAAGGATTTGATCCCTAGCACTGTATAAAAAGTAAAAAAGTTTCTTGGCCTGGGATGCAGCATAGTGGTAAGATACTTGCCTAGGTTGTGCAAGGCCTTGGATTCAATCCCCAGCATTGGAGGAAAAAAGAATCTCTTAATTGCCAAATGAACTATAAGCCATGTTCTCATTGGGGCAGTCAGTCTGTACCAGAACTTCAACAAAGGGTTTTGGTAGTGAGTCACTGTTGCTATAACCTAAACTCTCACTATTGAATAATTTTTACAATTCTGCTCACACATTCACTAACTGGTGGCACTAATGCCAGTGCTGAAAAACATTCTTGAAATATTAGTATGTTTTGAATGGAAATTCAATATAAAAAACTACAAAGAAGGCCCAACTGCCAAGATGACAAACTGAATTTAGGAGAAAGCAATCCATGAAACAGGAAAAGCCACCATGAGAAGATAAAATGCAGCACAAATACACTACCATGGTTGTTGATTTAAGTGTTCTGAAGACACTCTGGAAATTTATTCCTAATAGAAATTATTCTTAAATAACCTAAATGTGGAGAAAATCATGGCCCCCAGATGTTTTCCAAAGTGTCTTTATTAAGTGTGAAAACTGAAAGGAATCCAAAAGTACACACTTGGGAAATGACTGAATAAGCAATGCTATATTCATTTGTAAGAATTTAAAGAAGCCGGGCGCGGTGGTGCAAGCCTGTAATCCCAGCACTCAGAGAGGCTGAGACAGGAAAATCGCGGGTTCAAAGCCAGCCTCAGCAACAGCGAGGTGCTAACCAACTCAGTGAGACCCTGTCTCTAAATAAAATACAAAATGGGTCTGGGGATGTGGATCAGTGGTTGAATGTCCCTAAATTCAATCTCTGGTAACCCCTCCCCTGCCACCAAAAAAAAAAAGTGATGGCGATTAGGAAAAATGCTAATAGTTTGTTGTACTTTTTTTTTTAAGTAGATAACAAAACTGCTTGTATAAAGTGAATAATTTGTTAAAAAAAAAAAGCCCAAACTATCTTTACTTTTGTTTCCAAATAAGAAGAAAAGGAGGGCTGGGATTGTGGCTCAGCGGTACAGCGCTTGCCTTGCATGTGTGAGGCCCTGGGTTCGATCCTCAGCACCACATACAGAGCAATAAAATAAAGACATTGTGTCCATCTATTAAAAAAAAAAAAAAAAAGAAGAAGAAAAGGAAAGAGCTAGGCGTAGTGGTGCACGTTTGTAATCTCAGCACTTTGGGAGGCTGAGATTGGAGAATCGCAAATTCAAAGCCAGCCTCAGCAATGGTGAGATGCTAAGCAACTTAGTAAGACCCTGTCTCTAATAAAAACATAAAATAGGGCTGAGGATGTGGCTCAGTGGTCAAGTACCCCTGAGTCAATCCCTGGTACCAAAAAAAGAAAAAGAAAAAGAAAAAAAGGAGGTTACATATCAGCAGGGTTCTCTTTGGGTGATGGGATTACGGGCTTAGAAAAATAATGATTATCTTTCCTTATTGGTGCTCTCCAATTTAGCTATATAGATCCATATGTTTTTTGGCCTGAGTACATATTGTTTTTGTAGGTAAAGGTTGGAGGCTAAGGCCCAGCATCTGTATAGGTGGCTCAGTGAATACCTTGGTGCCATCATAGGGCTCAGCTGTGCCAGAGGGTGTACCCATCAGAGTGATGACATCGCAGTCGATAGTTTTGTCCGGCGAGGGGGCAAAGGTGTCTGAGATCACCCCTAGGAAGTCAGACAATCCCTTCTTCATTTTTTCTGTTGCCCCTGAGGAGCCTTCAGTCTGCAGAGAGAACCGATAGAGGAAGCAAGTGCCCCAGGAACAGGCTGAAATCTGGAGTGAGGGGTGAAGCATCAGGGGCAAAGGTATACCCTATGTGCGCACCAGGGAAGTGCTCATGACCCTTCACCCCTTCCTCTTAAGCTGTTCAAGCTTTTTAAATATAGAACCTATCACAGATCCTGGGCACATGCTGGCACAGGCATATAATTATATTTGTTAAATTAAAGAAAGGGCCAAGCAAGGTGGCACATGCCTGTAATCCCAGCAGCTCAAGAGGCTGAGACAGGAGGATCACAAGTTCAAAGCCAGCCTCAAAAAAAGCGAGGTGCTAGGCAACTCAGTGAGACCTTATCTGTAAATAAAATACAAAATATGGCTGGGGATATGGCTTAGTGGTTGAGTGCCCCTGAGTTTAATCCCTGGTACCCTCCTCCAAAAAAAAAAATTAAAGAAAGGGATAAATGAACGAAATAAAGAAAGTACGTGGTATCTCCGCTAATGGCTAGACTTAGAGCAGTCCAGTAAGGTTACTACCTGCCATTTATGCTCATCAGTAACTATGTTTAGTGGGCAGATTGTATTTTATAGGAGGATTCAATAAAATAAGGTTGGCTAAGAAAAACTCCAAATTTGTTTTTCTCTCACTCTCCCTTTTTTTTGAAATGGGGCCTCACTTACGTTGCCAAGGCTGGTCTCAAGAGATCTGCCTTGGTCTCCTGAGTAGTTGGGACTACAGACACATGCTGCCAAACCTGATTAAAACTTGATTTTCACAACACAAACTCTAGTCTTAAGATGACTGACTCAGCTGGTGATCAAATGAAGAAACTGCAACCTGTTCCAATGCTAATGGAAAAATTATAATATAAAAAACAGCATACTGTATTTCATTAGAAATTTAAGAGACATACACAATTTTTACCCTTCACACTGACTTCAGAATCTAACTTCTAGGGCTGGGATTGTAGCTCAGTGGTAGAGCACTTGCCTAGCATGTATGAGGCACTGGGTTCGATTCTTAGCACTGCATGTAAATAAATTTAAAAAGGTCCATCAACAACTAAATATATATACATACACATATATATATACACACACATACACACACATATATATTTCACACACAGACACACATATATATTTTATTTTATTAATATTTATTTTTTAGTTATAGGTGGACAGAATATTTTATTTTTATGTGGTGCTGAGGATCGAACCCAGTGCCTCCCGCGTGCTAGGCGAGCATGCTACCACTGCGCCATAACCCCCAGTCCCTATATTTTAAATATATATAACTCTTAGCTGGGCACAGCAAAGCATGCCTATAATCCCAGTTACTCAGGAGGCCGAGGCAGGAGGATTGCAAGTTCAAGACCAGCCTCACCAATTTAGCAAGATCCTGTCTCAGAATAAAATAAAAAGGAGTAGGGATGTAGCTCAGTGGTATAGCAACCCTGGGTTCAATCCCCAGTACTACAAAAACAAAACAAAACAAAAACAAACAAAAAAGCAGAATCTAACTCCCATCTCACAAAAGGATTCCACTACACATTTCTGATTAATAAAAACAGGGCCAGTGAGAATATATGTTGGCACAAAATATACACAATATTTTCTTGTGGGCAGTCTTGAAATAGATGTTAAAAGGCTTAAAAACTGTGCTTTCTGATTCTTTTATTAAGAAAATATAAAGCCGGGCGCGGTGGCTCACGCTTGTAATCCCAGCACTTAGGGAGGCTGAGACAGGAGGATCG